>JAOEHX010039624.1:37406-58432 GCA_025448015.1 Bolborhynchus lineola
GGCTGCTATGGAGCTGGATGGGCACATGCTGTGTGCTCATGTGAACCTCCTGGTGCAAGGATGCCAAACTGACACCTAGGCTTTGCTGTTCCACTAATGCTCTCCTCTTGCTAACCAAATAGGCTGTGTCATTTCAGTCCAGGTGAATCCTGCCACTGTTCCTGTCTGCTTCCCAGCCCTGCTTTGGATTAAATTGCCTTTCATCGATAAAGGGAAGCAAGAAGCTATGTGCAGAAGATGCGTCTTCATGAATGTAGTGCCATTTGGGATCATCTAGCTGGGAACTCACATCCTGTCTCTTCCTTGCAGATATTCCAAAGGCAGTTCTTCCTTGTATTTTTTTTGTGGCTCTGAGAATGGTTCTCCTTTCATCTTCCTTTTTGTATCCATCTGCAATCATCTGTTCTCTGCTCAGAATTCATCACTTCCTCAAGCTGGCATCCTTCAGATCTCCATGCAAAGGAGAGCAAACCCCAATCAGATGTGAATACACTTCCAGACCTAATAAGCCCTCTCACAAAGCAGTAAGTGCATTTCTCTGTAGTGCATCCTGTGCTCGTTACAGGCATATTAATTTCTCTAGTGAAGTCAGGTACCCCCGGGCACTGAATAACTCATTTTGTGTTGCTTTAGCATCTGCCCAGCTCAGAGGTGGTGATGGGCTTTGAGAAAATGGTCCATGTGAGACCTAAGGAGCATCTGCATCTCCTGCAGCATCCCTATGTCCAGCCAACCTGTAGGCTCCCTCTTTACTCTAGGCTGGGGCTGCTCAGCAGGGCATGAACGAGCTGCTCTTCCTGACTGCCTGCTGCTGCCCCTCCTGCTCCCACCTCCTTCCTAAACCTCCTCTTTCCCTCCTCCAAGCTCAGCCCCTCTTGCCTGTGCTCCTGAGCTCTGCCCCTGGGGCTGGCGCTGCAGGTTTATCTGGAGGAGAGGAGACTGTAAGCCAAGACCTGGGAGGAGGGATCTGCTGGACCCGGGAGGAGAAAGGGTTTTGCTGCCCAGGAGGAAGGGAGGGAGGCAGAGCCTGGGCACCATGGCTGGATTCTCTGCTTTTGGGCTTCTCTTCCTCTGTCAGCTATTGGCCACAGCAGCAGCTCAGGTAAGAAACTTCGTTGGTGTGTTATACTCCAGAAAAAGGTCTGTAAGGGTAAAAGGTAACGTGATGTGTGTATGTTATACCTGCAGGATGAAATGTGGCAGTTTGCAGGTTATTAAGAGTCTAAAGTTCATTAAAAACGTGTGTGTCGCTTGTGCTGTTACCCAGCGCCTAGCAAGCACATCTGGGTTTGTGCCTGCATAGTTAAGGCTTTCAGGTCGTATCCTTGTGTAGAAAGTGCTGCTTTATACTGTCTGTGTAAGTATTGTCTTCCCATTCAGGACTTCAGTTACAAGAGAGAAAGACTTAGGAGAGGGGAGACCTGTTAATGTAAGAGGAACGCTTTTCTTTTGCAGTGAAGTATAGGTTGCCCGTGACACTGATCTGATCTGGGTCTTCATCTGAGTCGGAGTTCTTTACTCCTTCCCTCAATTAACTTCCAAATTCTGCACTTTTAAAAGAGCATATCTAACCCTTGGTCACTTTGGATTTACATTAAACTCCCCTGCATGTTATTGATATTATTGTCTGGGGTAGTAAATCCTCAGTGAGGTTTTTCATTGTGTTAGTGAGGAATTTTTGCAGTCTGGCTCGGGAGTTCAGAGCTGCTTCTACAATGAAACCTTTGTTCACTTGGAGCTACAGCAAGTTGCTCTCTGGAGCCCTCTCCATATAGAAGTCGTTGACTGGATCTTTCTTTCCTTCCCCCCACCTCAAACCTCCTCCAAAATCCCAGATTTTCAATGGCATCCTGCTCAGAGAAGAGAATTTCCCTTTCTTCTGTTGCTGGCAGTGTCTGCTCGGCTCTTCCATCACCCCATAAGACTGGGACTATTACTGAATTTTTAGTGCCATTCACTTTCACCTCTTTTCCATGGGCTTTGCATTTCCTCCTCTGCCCCAACTGAACCGTGCTCGTAGGCAGCGAGAATTTCCTATGCACCCAAACCCATTTGTCAGACAGCAACCGGCTTTGATTCCCAGTATAAGCCACCCTTTAAACAAGCTGGGAGCCCTAAGCATGTCCTCAGTCAAAGGGGTTTTCCAAAGAGCTTTGCACTAGTCCTGAGCTCTTCTGAGTCTGCCCTGTCTGGGGGGGAGCCCTGAGGGATGCAGGGTTAGTGCAGGTTTAGGGTTCAGCTGTAGGATTTAACTGTTGCTTTCTGATTTAGCCCATTTCTGATGCGAAAATAAACTCTTCTCCCTCTCTTCCCCCCCCCCAGTCCTTTCAGAGAGTAGGACCACAAGGCCCTCCAGGACCACGAGGACCCCCTGGACCATCTGGGAAGGATGGCATAGATGTGAGTGACGTATGGCAGAGGGAGGGAAGGGGAGGAACAGAGGCAGAGCCAACTGAGCAGAGAAACTGCTCTTGTTCTCCAGAGCCTTTGGGTTATCCTACGGAGGTGAACGGACCTGGAAAAGCAGCTTGCTCACAAGAGTTAGCACAGCGGGCGGAGGTGCTGAGTGGCATCAGGTTCTTTGCAGGATCAGTCCCCTATCTCCAGAGAACGTTCAGGGCAAAGCCAATGTATGTGCAGGGATTTGTGACCCTGCTTGTAAAGTGGGATATTTCTCTATTGGTATCTAGGGAGGAAGGGGAATGTAATGTGTAAGGTTGAGTGCACGGGTATGATGTTTGTTGGAGTCGTTGCCTGTTCTGTAGCTAAGGGAAAGGTTTATGTGACACTTCAGAGCATCCATGTTTCCAACAGGCCCCAAGAAACCCAAATTTGCAGCACTGGACACTGCTCTTACTTATATTTGGTTTATTTTAGCATTGTTGGTATGGTTATCCCTAGTTTATATTGGCATATGAGAGATCAGAATCTGGTTCATGTGTTGCTAGACATGAGTTGCCTGTAGTGGCACCAAAGGCAGCTGAAATGGGCAACCTTTATTTCAGCAGCAGTTCCTTATTCATCCACCTCCTGCAGAGGTAGAAGGCTGCATACCATAGCACTTGCCGGAGGAGAAAAGCTTGTCCTGTTACATTTAATTGTTGCTTCCATAGAAATGAAAGATTTTTCTTCTGTGCATCTGTTGGACAAGGACTGAATTGTGTCCTGTAGCTGGCAGTGGATAAAAAGTGTATTTGATGGACCTTCAACAAGACCACATCAAATGCAGAAGGCCAGATTCCTGCTTCGATACTCGGTTTGAGTAGTGCTTATATCTCTAAGCTGCCTATGGAATAGGGCTGGGTTTTTTAAAGCTTGTCTAAAGGAAGTTTATTGGAATTGGGCCTTTAAGCAGCCTTAGAAAAAAATCTGTTCATTCCATGCAGGTCATTTTCTTTTGGATAAGAAGGTAAAAAAAGATGTATGAGTTCTCTGGCATATGCTGAACAAGGAGCTTTTCTGTCTGCAGCGGTGAGCTTTCACAGCAGCTCTGTGAGCAGGGCTGAAGAGAGAACCTCATTGATTGCAGCTGGTCCCTGTGAAGTGTCCTTTTGACTACAACGCTCTTCTACTGAAAATCTCACTCTGGAAAGCTCAGAGCTGGTCCTTGATGGCTTCTCCGTGCTGTTTTTCATGGTGTGCTAAAAGGCTTAAGGGACAGCCTGGAAGAGGGCAGAGGATGCGTGCTCACGTTGGGAACAGTGAGTCTCTGGAATCAGCATGGCCAGCGGGCTCTGGGCAAGGCTGGCTGTGGTTCTGTACAGAGTGAAAAAGAAGGATTTAGGAGGGAGCAAGCCCTTCAGATGTCAAGTTGTAAACAACTTCTGCACATAGGCAATGGGAAAGAAACAGATCCCTGTGACTTTGTTGTTCAGTTCCTGCTTTTTACAGGATCTTTTACACCTTAATTCTGGAACAGCACCAGCATCACTCCTGATTGCTTTTGGAAACAGGATCCTGGAGAGATGTTAGTCACGTGAACCTGCTCCCTTTTATCCTCTGCCAAAAGCTCTGGAAGCTCCCTGTGGGACATGACCAAATAGCAACATCTAATTAACATGGAGATCTTTAGTCCTAATACATCAAATGTCTGAGTAAAGTACTTAAGGTGCAGAGCCTTTGCAATCCCAGCTTGAGCCTGGACTGTTGGCTGTACAGGAACAGTGTCTCATTTGAACAGCCCTGATCTACATCCCTCCTATGGATGTAGGTGCTCAGGAGCCCTGTTCATGTGAGGTGCTCCAGCTGGTCAGGGGCAGGCTTCGGGATGGTTCCTGCTACTCAATAGGATACTGAGCCCTTTAAGAGATGCAGGGCTGTGGCTGGTGTTGAGTATGGGCATACACTTGCAATATCCTCCAAAATCATGGCATAGAAAATCCATCACTGCTCTGCGTTGTCATAGTACTGCATGGAGAGGATCATGCAGAGCCTGAAAGAAGCATCAATTCCACCAGTGCAAAGAATTAAACCCATTATTTCTTTGATGATGAGACTTTTTCTGAAGCACAATCGGAACTTTTTTGGGCTGTGTCTATGCAAGTTCCCTGAACTCTGTCAGCCACCAGCTGGATCATCTCCACAGATGGCTTTGGATGAATGCTGTGTGGGAAGAGCTGCTGAATGGTCTCTGAGTTGGGCGAGCGTTGCTGAGGTGTTCAACAGTCCCTTACCATCGGCTGCAAGCAGTGAGCAGTGCATAGCATACAGCTGAATTATTCAGGCTATCTCTAAACAAACCCTGGATGAACCCCATAAGCACAGTTTCTAGAAGCTTCTGCTTTTGTCCTTGCCTTTCTGCAGAAACAAAAGTGGAGTTTGCAACATGAAGTCCCTCTGAAATACTTTATAATTACAGCCTTTAACACACTTCACGTTTCATACTTGCTAACAAGCAGCATCTCTCCCTCCCAAGAATAGAAGCAGCGTGTTATGAGCAAAAGAATTGGCTACGAGTCCCTGTGAATTATTTCTGGGGATGTAATTCCCCAAATCGCTAATGAGCAATTGTCACTTTGCGAAAATCAAGTTGTGGTTTTTCTCCCCCCTCCCCGTCTCCTGGCTTGACTTGCTAAGAAAGAGTAACCCTCCTTCCCTCTCGCCTGGCACCAGGAGGGCATTTCCTCTTGCCTGACAGCCTTTGCCTCTAGTTCCCAGTGATCTGGCATTAGGCATATAAACACTGATTAGGCTTTTGATTCGGCTGACTGAAGGTCTGGTGCTCCTGCAGAGTCCCGCAGGGGTCTGCCATGGCTGGGTCAAGGTTTAAGATGGTCCCAAACAGCCTCTGCTGATGCTGTGACCTTGCTGCTTAGATTGCCATCACATAGGCAAGAAAACATGCAAGGGGGTGGCATTCTCAGGTGATGGAAGAGGGAGTAAACCACTTCTGCTGCCATTTCTAGCTGCCTTTTCAAACCCTTCCTTGCAAAAGAACTGCTCCTTTCATTTCCTTGGCAGGGGACCTTCTCCACCTATGATAATGATAACTATTTATGGAAGAATCTGTGGGCAAAGGAGTTGCTTCAGCAAGATGGAGCATAAAGATCCCTCTGTTCAATGACCCTCTGGTCTGTGTTGATCAGACACCAATGCAGCACATAAATCCTCACCTGAGCAAATCAAAGCAGATAGTCTGGAGAGATTTGCCCACAGACTTCATGGTTGCTGACACAGTAAATATAGAAACACACTATAAATTCCACAACTTTGCTGGTTGCCTTCTGACTCCTAATTATCAGCCCCAAGGTGGGGAGGGTGTTATTTCTGTTAATGAACCCCTTTTCCATATAGATTTTCTTCTTCCAGGGTACCCACTTGCCCCTTCCCCTCTGCTCACCCACCATACCTGAGCCTCCTGCAATATTTAGTGCAATTCTGAAGCCAGAAGGGGAGGAAACCATCCAGACATTAGGAACTGGGACTGCAGGATGAGATGGGAAACCAAGCTTCTTCACTTTCTGATAGTCATGAACTCCTGGTAGTGCCTATCATTATATCTCCCTGCTTTATAGGGAAGATGTTTGAAAGCCTTGCTAGATATCCAGCTTCCTCTCTGCCCCGCTTGCAGACAATCCCAAGTGCAAATACTTGGGAAAAGTTGGAGGTTGGAAGCACTGGTTCTTTCTGGGAGGCTGAAGATGAGAGTTTCATCAGATCTACTACCATGGATATGGAAAAGGCCATCCATGTTCATAGAATCATAGTATGGTTTGGGTTGGAAGGGACCTTCAGGATCACCTAGTCTCACCCCCTAAAGTTCATCCTGCTTGAGTGGGCATGAAGGGGGACTTGGGTGCTATGACAGTCAGAAACACCACTGTGGCAAAAAGTCGACAGAAGGAGGTTCAGCACTAATACTGATGTCTTTCCTCTTTCATTTAGGGAGAGCCCGGCCCTCCTGGCTTGCCAGGCCCCCCAGTAAGTATTCTGTGGTTGACACTGATTTGCTTATCCTTTGGAAAGGGACACAGTGCAAGAGCTAAGGCTGGCTCATCTTCCTCTTGATCTACAGCAGAATTTCCTTTAAGGGTACACAGGAATGAAGATGTTCAGCACCGGTCCTGAGTTCAAACACATCCTCCTGCTTCTCTGCTAGCAGAGGATTTCCATGAATAAAGCTCATCTGTCACCAGCGCAACAAACTGGCACTGAGCCGCATATGTGTGGTTGGTTTTGGCATTGATCTGAGCCTGCTTCAGCTCCTTAGCCTGCCAAGGGCTGCTCAGCATTGTACCATGTGGCACAGCTCTTTGCTTTGAGCCACTTGCCCCAACCCTTTCTACCTCTTTACTTAGGAACAGCTTATGAGTACGTGGAACTGAGCCAAAACACCAAATCCAAATTAAGAGTTTGGATTCATGGCAAGTTTCATCTCTCTGTAGGAATTCTTCAGTGTTTCATGGCTTGAGATGAACATCAACAAATGAACTTCCTTGTTGTAGCCTGTGTCAAAGCACACCACATTTCTTTTGTTACTGTGTTCAAAAGAATCTTCATAATCACATCTATATCTGATTTAGGGGCCAAAAGGTGCACCAGGGAAGCCTGGAGCAGCTGGTGAAGCCGGATTGCCTGGCCTTCCTGGGGTGGATGTGAGTATTTTGTCATCTTCCCTTAAATATCTTATATGAGCATGGGTGTTTTCCCAAAGTACCTCATCAACTTTCTTTATGCTATTTCAGGGTTTAACAGGAAATGATGGCCCACCCGGCCCGAATGGGCCTCCAGGAGACCGTGTGAGTAGCACATTAGAGCCTAAGTCCCTTTAAATGAACATTATCACCGATTGCGTTGATGATTTCTCATCCCTTTGTAAATTGGTGACATTGAAGTGTTGAGTACAACTCTTTATTTATCCATAAACCCTTGCAGAATACTTGGGCCCTTGAAATGAATCCAGATGGATTTTCATTAAGTGGGGCATGAAATCCATCTTTCTTTAATGTGGCTTTGAATGGGCTTGGGCATCCTCAGTGGTGGGAGTACCAATGCAGAACAGCTCTGGTGGTATTTTGAGTCCCTAAGAAGTTCCTTGAAGCAGTCACAAGACTTAAAGTGAACCCATTTTGGCCTTTATTTGCAGCCTGAGTACGTAGCTCTGTTATGTTTGCAATTATTGCTACTGTGTATTAACTGTTCAAACTTTTGCCTTTTCCTAATTCTGGGGCTGTCCACATGGTTGACATTATTCGTTGCTTTGGCACAAACTTCCCCAGCCAGCGTAGCAAGACATAAGATGTTTTTCTCTTGCTTCCTGCATATTACAGCTCTGCTAAGGAGCACCACAGAGATAGAGAAATGACTGCCTGAGATGTTCCAGATGTCCTTCAGATCATCATGGGGCTGTAAAGGCCTCCTTGTGATGTTAAGAACTAAACATTCGTGAGCCATGCAGCACAGATTCTTATCCAGCATAGCTACTTTCCTGCCTTCTGGTGTGGGACAATAAGGCTTGTATCCACAGCTGGTTCTGTGGCCTCTTGAGCTCGAGGCTGCAGTGATGGGATGAACACACATTGCAGCATGCGGAGGTTAAAGGCTGATTTTCTAACATGTTCAGTATATCTCAATCCATTTGCTGTTCCAAGGAGTTACCCAAAGCTCAAAACTCTGTTGAGGTGTCTCATTTAGTTAAAGGAATGAGTGATAAAGCCATGTATATTTGTTATGTTCTTCTACCTTTCCCATGTGCAAGGCAAAGCTTGCTTGGCCATGGGGAAAGCTCAGTGGCAGGACCCAGTATCTTGGTCACAGTTCCAAGCCTCCATCCATCAGCACTGCGCTAAACTCCATCTCCTTTACTTTTCCTTGTGCCCATCTTTCTCCTTAAAGATCCAGGGCTGCAAAATCCTGATGTCTCTGACAGTCTATGGCAGGAATCCGGCACCTCCTGGGAACTGATCCCTGATTTCTAAAATAGAAAAGCTCAGGACCACACGCAGAAGAGCGTGAGCAGTTTTGTGCCTCTGCTTTATGTTCAGTGGTAGTGTTTGCCCATGCCCACTTTAGCACACAAGCTGCTAGTTTGCAGGGTAATTGAGCAGATAATTTCTGGGCACAAGAACTTCCTCTTCAGCTGTTTAGTAGCAGCACACAAGCACGGTTACCTTAACTACATGCTCTGATTTGACATGCTTTCCTGTGTCCCCTAACTCAATCTGCCAGCATGGGGCAAACTTGGGACCTGTTGTCATTTATGGGAGCTTTTCAAGGTCAGTGATCCATCTGGAAAATTGTTTTAATTGGTCTAATGAAAGCCTGGAGAAAAGGAAAAACCTCTGAAAGCTTTTGGACTCTGAAAGGACACCATTGTTATCCCGACTTTTAGAACATATTCTGACTCCTAGGAATCACTGAAATAAGCTGGTGTCTACCTACTGTTGTGGGAATGAATTCATGCTTAATACTGTGACTTCCTTCTAAATAAGCATATTTATCTGGAGCATCTGAGAGCGAAGGTGTTCAGCATATGGAAGTGGGCTCATGGAAGGCAGGTTTTAGCGACATTATTGCTAAATATTTCTTTTCCTTTATATGCTGTATATTACCTTTATATGCTTTATATCGGTCCAACAGTGATTCATGCATGCCCAGGGGCAGAGTACTGGAAGGCAGCATACCAAAATAGGTTTTATCTTAAATGTCTCCTCCTGCTAACATCATCCATTGACTTTTCTCCTGGTTCTGCTTCCACAGCGATTAGATCGAGCCTACTTGTTTTTCCAATTAGAAATACCCTTTATTTTTAGCCAGGAGCAAGTTGGATTCTGACCTCAGTGCTATTGAATTGACCTTCATTACAATGACCAGTTTGAGGTTTGGTGACCTTCATTAAAGTGACCAGTTTGAGGTTTGGTGACCTTCATTACAGTGACCAGTTTGAGGTTTGGTGCTTTATACTACAATGAGGAAAACATAATTATTCACAATTATTTATGACTGTCAGATTAATCAAGTATTTCCTGTGCTCCATAGTTGTGTACTCATACAGTACATTACTTTAAAGTGAGAAATTAGGGTGAGATTGTTTTCTAATAAAAAAGAAAGAACATTGTTATCGGGAGAATGAGTTGAGTCAGAAAAGTTATTAAGATCAAGGTGTAAATCAGTCTCTCCTTTGAATTTAATAGAATCACATCAGCTTGCTCAGGGACTTGATGATCTTTTACCGTGCCAGGAACATTCACTGCTGCACCTTGGACACGCAAAGAGAGCAAACTTAAAGAGAGTAAAGTGCCAACACTTGGCACTTTGGGTACTCTGTCAACCCTTTGGCATGTTGGCCAAAGCAGAAAGGGGCTGTGCAGCTGGTTTCAGTGCAGGCAAGATTAGGGTGCAAGTCAGTAGGGGTCAGGAATTCAGTGTTTGCTTTGCAAGAGGAAATCCCAGCTTGTCCCTTACAACCATCAGTAGCTGTAAGGAGTTGAGCCTAAAGATGAAAGGGAGTGGAAGCAAAGCAGAGTAACCTGCAGCAAGAGGAATGAAGGAGCTGACATTTGCAGCTGAGTTGATTTTATTGGATCACAGCTTTTTCCTCACAAGACTGCTCTTAATGAGGCTTTGGGTCCTCTGTATCTTTCTCCTTAAGCATAACAAGGGGAAATGTAACTAATCCAATTTGGTACACAGAGCATTAGGAAAGGGCCAGCGTCTTCCCTGGGATCACAACAAGCAGCACTATTTTGGGTTGTTTTCCAGCTCCATCAGGAATGAGAGTCATTATCCATAGCTTTCTGTCCTATTTGTGCTGAGCATCTCCGGTTGTGTGCTCTTTCTGTAGGACACTGCTGGAGTTCCCAGGCAAAGATTGGTGTCAAGGGCGGCAGGCCTTGGTGTCCACCCATACTGAGGTCTCTGCTTTACCCCTGCTAGTTTTCACTCTGTTTTATTCCTGTAGGGTGCATTGGGACCTGCTGGGCCACCTGGACCTGCTGTAAGTAACTCCTACAGCCTATGTAAAATGGTGTGTAATATCATGCCAAACCCATCACCAGGAGCAGATGAGAAGCCTTGTATCCCAGACGAAGGGATCAAAGCCTGATAGAGTGAAAACATTGTTTGAAGCGTTTAAATATGAATGTATGACCTGTTCTGGTAACACAGGACCTGGGTTTAGTCTCTGAGATGTTACAAGGTGAGCCAGCCTTAGGATAAAGGCTAGCATATCAAATGCTATCGAAATTATTAGACATTAAATAATATGTATTAAAAATGAGAAGAAAGAAAGAAAAAGTGGATGAACTAGAATGTTGTCTTCATAACTGCATCCCACTATCACATCATCAAATGTGGCTTTATTTTGAGATGTCTCATAGGTAACAGTGATGTAGAGGGAATATAAGTTACTAGAGGCAACAAAAGGATTCATCAAGACTCCAGCTTTGCTCTGATTGCAAATTGCAGTAATTTGGGACAGGGGAGTGCTAAGGAAACTTAAAAGAATTAGGCAGCATTTTCTGATGTTTGCTTTGCTTCCTGTGTATTCCATTTCTAAGTGATCTTTTACTGGTTTGAATGTTGTTTCCAGGGCAAAGGACTACCAGGACCTCCAGTAAGTAATAAGGATAAAGAGTTTCAAATTATACTATCTTTATGGGGTACCCCGGGTGTTATAAACCCATTCCAGGCCTTGCGTCCCTCTCCTGTACCAGGCAGAGGGATGTGGAGTCCTGCAGGTTGGCAGCCTTATGGGGTATTTATGCTTAGCCTACCCCCAAGGGGGCTGACACTGATGTTAACTCAAGAAACAGTAGCTTTGTAATCACTGGAAGCACCCAATTCTGGGACAGCTTTTGTTTAATGGGTTCCTGGGGCATCTCATACCTGCCCTGTGTTAGAGGGGATGCAGATGCTGGCAGCATGCAGTGATGTTAACAGTATTCTCCGCGGGAAGGTGGGCATTTGTAAACTGATTGTCTGAGTGCAGGATTGAGCTCCTCAGGGGGGATTAGACAGTGAGTACAGCCAGGATTTGGTTGCTCCTGGGGTGTAAAAGCTCTTTTCTGTGTTCTGCAGGGGCCTCCAGGACCCAGTGGGCTCCCAGGTGGAAATGGATTTCGGGGTCCTCCTGTGAGTTTCTCCTACAATTTGATCCCCATTTATTGAACATACCACTGTCATAGCATCATAGAGTCATTGAATAGTTAGGATTGGAAAGGACCTTAAGGTCACCAAGTTCCACCCCCCGTTTCTGGTCTCTTACCCCATTGTGGAGGTGTGATGCACAAGAAGCTATAAGCTCTACAAATGCCCCCGGGCAGCGCTATTCATTGTATTAGGTTATGTAGGGTCACTCCAATCAACCAGTGCAATTCCAGAGATGTGAACTGCTTGCAGCCTCATCTTCCTTTGCCAGCTATGAATAGACACAGAAGAGCAGCCAGTGTCACAACAGAGATTAATTACCAGCTGGCCTGTACTTTCAGCATCCTCAAAAGGAGCTACTGCACACACAGAATGGGTCTGATCTGGGGGAGTCTGTTATGCAGAAGCATAACATCATTTTTGGGTGCCCACAGGAGAGGTACAGAGCCAGTAGAAATAGGAATGTAGGCACAGGGCTGTGTTCTTCTGTCCTCATCGCTATACTTCCATATGCATCTGCTGTTCTCTTTCCAATCATAGAGCCCTCTGCAGAGAGAAAGCTACAGTTCAGTCCCATTAGGGATACCTTGTCCCACATTCACAAACGTGCAGTGGTATTTGGTAGCCGCCCTTCCTCTCCCTTTATATTTTCATTGAAACGGTTAAGAAGGGGGATTCTGACAATTTTCACTCTTTATAGGGACCTTTTGGTCTGCCGGGATTCCCAGGGCCTCCCGGACCACCCGGACCTCCCGTAAGTAAATAAATAAGTGAAAATTCCCAGGAGGCATCCAGCCTTTTCCTCTTGCTGCCAGAACAGGCACTTTCTGTTTGCTGTGATTGCCATGAGCGCTCCCTTTCCTGACTAAGCTTCAGCAAGCCATAAACGCTGTACTCCAAGGAGAGCAGTGACTCTTCACTGGCTGGACTTTGGTGTGTGGCTGATCTCCTGGTTATCATTTGGGTGGAGGAAGCCAATGACATCCAGGCTTTGTGGCATAAAGAGGTTGCAGGGTGGGCTTTCTGTTCTCTCCATTAAGGTTTATATGGTTGTTTGGATCGTGATGTGTTCTTGTAGGGCCAGAAAGTGGGGCTTGAAACCAGCAAGTCTCTGGTTTGGGTTTGCCATGATGTATCTGGAGGGTTGAATAGTGGGACTGGGAGGTCTTTCCCAAGGAGTTTTCCCCAGGTCAGGAGGAGACTGTGCACAGATACTCAAGTTGCTGCCTTCATCACATAAGGCTCAAAGCTTCTTCTGAAGCTCAGCTGTGCATCTCCAGAGGGTGGTTACAGCCCTGACATGTCTGTTTTGGGGACTGCTCTGGGTTCAGGGCTGGGTGTTTGCCTTGTGCTGATCCAACTGAGCTGGGGTCTGTAAAGTGCATTTCCTATGGATTGTCTTTCGTCCTGGTGTTTGTCTTTATGTATTTAAAAGACCACATTGCTCGACTGCAGGGTCTTCCAGGCGCAATTCCCGATGGTGGTGGGGACCTTCAGGTAGGTTTTCTTTATGGAAATATGTTTTTGGTTTAATCCTTGCTGTGACTTTTCATTAACATACATGGTGTCCATTTAATGTGCACCATTCAGACCTGCAGCTGTGGGTCTGAACTACCTTATTGCAGAATGCATAATCCTTATGTGTGCATTTACAAGGCTGAAATGTTCTTTTGAGGAGGGAGATGCCCTGGGTTTGATTTTTCCCTTATCTTTGCTTTCCAGTTCATTTTTCAACACGCAGGCTTTGCACACATTCTTCACTCGGAAAACAACTTTAGCATTTGGTTAATGACAACAGCTTTCCATGCCTCTGCCTCTAATCCTGCTTTACAAGAGAAAAGCTTGTGTGTGTAGCACTGCTTGTTTCCATGGATGGTGGCACCGGGTTCCTCTGGGCATACACTTTGTATAGACATCCATCCTTATAAGAGAGTCCTGATTCCTGTCTTTCAGGGGAATGAGAGGCCTGTAAAGTCCATGCACGATGCAAGTGACATTTCCACATTTCACAGCTGCTGTCATGACAGCATCTTCGGGTTTCTAATTGGTGTGCCCCAAAAAAACTCAGTTTAGGCTGCCTTATGGCAAGTCACATGGAAGGTAATAGAAAATGGTACTGTTTCTACAGGTTTAATTTAAGTTACTCTGTGGAATATACTAGAAAATTAAATCTCTGCTGCAGAGGTGTTGCCTGAGATTTATTAAAAGAAGGAAGAAATAAATGAAAGGAAAACTCCAGGAGAAAATCTCATTCCCTTTTTATAGTTTTTAGAGTATGGCTTTTGAGCCCCATTAAACTCCCATGCATGTTCTGATTTGTTCCCACCCCAAAAAGTCACACTTGAGTTCCCAACCACCCTCAGACATCCGCAGGTACCAGCTTATAGGTATTGGGGTCATTTTTTTATAGGTCCCCTTCCAATATGCTCTAATGCTCGCTCTTGTTTCAGTTGGGTGAGTAGTGCAAAGGAAATCAATAGGGTTGAATTAATACGTAGGATAAAATATGTTCCTAATGATTTACAAGATATCGATTCAGCCTCACTGGGGAACTGCGATTCTTCAGCATTTTGGCCTGTGAACAACTGTCAGCCTTCAGTCTATGCTCAAAGTGAAGCAAACCATTCATAAATCACTATCTTGTGGGTTACTGGGGGCCTGAGGACCTGTGTGGGACCCTTTGCCATAGGGAAATGCCTATAATCAATGCATGATGCTACGAATCCCTAAGATTTAGTGGATTTACAGCCAAACCCCACATGACATGGTAATGAAACCAACTTCCCTGGCTGTGCTGAGGGTGTTTGATAAACCAGAGTGTTTCTGTTCCTTGCAGTGCCCAGCTCTGTGCCCACCGGGTCCTCCAGGTCCCCCAGGAATGCCAGGGTTCAAGGTAAGGAAAACACCACCTGCAGATACAAGAACAAACACCACTATGAACCCCTGGGATTGAACTGGTTTATACACAATGTATAGCTGCACACCTCCAAAACAGCCCTGCATTTATGCTGTTGAAACAGAAAATCTCTAAAGCAGCCAAATATGAGCCAAGAGGAGGATGAAGGATGTGATCCTGACCTCTTTGCATGCTGTTCCCACCCTTGTAGCAATAGCTGAAATCAATCCTGTGAAGCATGAGTGCTCTCCCTTCGCCTTCACCAAGAAGCTTTACATCCTTTGAGTACCTGCACTTACAGGCGCATTGTTTTGTGGCTCCATCCCTTAAAGCCTTTGTTAGATGGAGGATTTAACTACAGCTACTTATTCCTACAAATGAAATTTAACCCTTTGCATAGGGCGAGCAAAACCAAGCAAGACATAACTTACATGATTAAATGCAATTTAACTGTCTTTTTATAGCACCAGCCAGATTCCTGACTATGTTGTTTCATTCTAGTACATAAATCCCAAGTTGCAAACATCAAGGAACCTCACTCAGCATCTCCCTCTTTATCCCAGCTATGATTGACATGAATCTTGTGTAGGTCTGTTTGGTCTCTGAGCTGAGTCATAAATGTTGTTCAAAACACACAATGTTTAGGGTAGAACTATTCAAAATTCATAGCTTAGGAAATGGGAAAAACCTGTATGGGTTTCCAATTATGATGCAAATGATGCCCAGGGCCTTTTGCATGGTGAGGAGTGGCATCTGCCGTGGTTGAAATTGGTCTGGGTCTCTCCCGCAGTTGTAGGAAGACAGCCAAGAAGCAAACTGGGTCTGAGTTTATAGAAAAGGTTTCAGTGGGATATGGATTTCTTGGCAAGCTTGATGCTGAAGACATTAAAGGTGACTTAGAGGAAAAGGGAGGTTAAAGGTGCAGAATGGGGTTTTCAGAAGCGTTTTGACCTCATTTTCAGAAGTGATGGAAACCAAGTTCTGGTCCCTGACCTGTCATTAAAATCCAAAAACCTGTAGCCCCAAGTCACTCTTGATAACCAAATCTGGGCATTTCCTGAAACGGGACCAATTCTGACACAATGACACCAAGCACAGGGATGGTGCATGGCCAGCTAGCCCCAAAATTGACCTCCTTTCACATGGTTGCAGCACAAGTATAGGTTATTTTCCCAGTAGATTGTTTGTGTGGGTTTAGGACTTGCAGCTACCTTTACATTTTGAAACCGTCCTGTACTGGGATGTGAATAACCAGAGCTCTCGTTTCTAGGGACACACTGGTCACAAAGGAGAACCTGGTGAAATAGGAAAAGAAGGAGAGAAGGTAAACTTCAACTGAAAGGCTACAGAGGAGGATTTTTCTCTTTAAAAGCAGCCTAACAAGTGATCTCTTCAAGGAGACAGGGAGAAATGAGGCAACTGGCTGAACAACAAGGAGTTACTATGACTGAAGCACACTGGCTTCCATTGCTCTGCATGTGTGACCATGTTCTTCAAGGAAACCTGTCTTCCCTATAATCTTAATGCTCAGCTCAGTTTGAGAAATTATCACCTATTGTTTCACATGCAGGGATGTCAGCTCAGGGAAAAGCCCTGCATTAATCACTCAGGTAAATTCCTGACTGATTGAGTGTTCTTGCATGGAGAAGAAATTGCCTGTAATAAAGATGCAGATTCTGAGGCACAAATCTGGGTGGGAGGGAGCTCAAGGAGATGTGAAGCTCCCTGGCTTTGTGCTGTCAGGTTTATATGCTGGCTCACCACTTGTCTGATTGAGCTTTCTCTCCCAGGGTAACCCTGGCCCTCCGGGTCCTCCTGGCATCCCCGGCAGCGTTGGCCTGCAGGTAACAACTGCTCTTCAGACCAATTCCATTGACCTTCCTACTGTGAAACTCAATGGTGCCATCAATCACCTTGTGTTACACAAACAGCTCTTGCCTCCATAGAACAGATGCTGGTGATAAATCGTGCCGCTTCCACCAAGCTTTAATTCAGGTCTTGCTTTTGGTTTCCCATCTTGGTTGAAGCATCCAAGTGATGACTGATTCAGTAGAGCGCTGGACACCTTTTGGGTGGATCTGAAAGCTGAGCTCCATGCTGGCTTGACGGGCTGGGAGGTGGGCTGGAGAGAGCAGGCACTGGGAATACATCTCTGCATTGGGGTGTCAGGACAGTGTTGCTTGCTCAGAGTTGTCACCATAGAGGAAAATGTCTGTGCATCAGAAGGCTGAACTTTCTGCTCCTTCTTGCTGTTTCTTAATGCTTTCTGTGTTGATGAGTCTTTATCTCAATGCTGTTCTGCTGGTTTATGTTTAACTGTGATGGGGTTTTAACTGATTTGTTTTCTTCATTAGGGCCCAAGAGGACTAAGAGGCCTCCCTGGTCCAATGGGTCCAGCTGGCGACAGAGTAAGTGAAAACATCTTCTGATTTGATTTATTCCCTGCTTCTGCCACCACTTTATCTCGTGCGAGGTCTGGGTTCTATTTGTCTTTACCACTGGGTATCTTGTGAAGTGCTGCCTCTTTCCTGCACCCCCCAGCACAACCACCTCCCAAAGGCAGGAGGAGCCTTCGTACCTGAGGGGTTGACAGGATCAGACCCAGCCTGATTTAAGAATTCAGACCAGAAGGACAAAGCATTGTCCCTACAGTACTGACAGTGCTGAAGAACCTTGTAGAAACCTGAGGAACGTTTTGTGAACATTTCACTTTCTGTTCAGTCTCTTTAGAAGAGAAAAGCAAAGAATCACTGATGAACAATGGTTTTCAGACATGAAAAGGCTCCTCTGTGAGAACAGGGTCAGTCTTTAGCTCATTGTGGCTTTGGACTCTTGCCAGGGTCCCTCAACCATCAGTCTAGAATGGCTTTGAATTGGGTAAAGTCATGTATTTATTTAGGAACAAGTGTGTTATCAAGATAACAAGGCCACGAATTGTATCAGTGTGTCGCAGAGATCCAGAGTAAAAACTTACTGGTTCAGATGGGGATCACTTGCAAGAATGGAGGGTCTTTCCAGGGCTTTTGTGTTTTCTTAGATTGCAGTATAGGGTAGGGATACTGTTACTGCACCCTCTGCCTACCACAGCATTACAGTGGTGTATTATTCTTTGCAGGGTGACATTGGTTTCCGAGGGCCACCTGGAATCCCAGGACCTCCAGGGAAAGCTGTATGTATCTGCATCATTATGACACTGCTTTCCACAACCAAACCCTCAAGTTTCTCCCTCCTGCACTAAACTCTTTGCTGCCAATGAACGGAAGTGCGCTCCATCACATCATTCCCTTTGCCTTTTCCTTCCAGTTAGAGCAATGTTATTTCACCTGACCCAGACCTGATGATGTCTTTCCCTCAGTTTTGCCCTGTGCCAGAACAAGTTCACCACAATTCCATTGCTCTCTGTTCCTTACTGCTCTTCCCTGAGCATCAGCAGCTTGAGAAGGGCATCTGTGTTGTTCTTGGGAAGGAGAATTTTCAGGAGGAATCAGTCAGTGCTATCCTGAGCTTACATCCTTCAAGCCTGGTCTATTCCCAAGTGTCCATGGCTACAAGCAGAAATAATTGTGTATTAAAGATGCACCATGGTCCCCTCTGGGGACCCCTCCTAGGTCTTTGCAATTATAGAAGATATTAATCTGAACTAAAATAACATGAGGTGCTCACTGTCCAGCCACCGTTCCATTACACCAAGCGGGATCCAGACAGAAAACATCACAGCTTTTCTCCCAGTCTGCTTCTGGGTAAAGAAATCACTTCATTAAACGATGGTCTCTGCCCCAAGAGATTGTTGGCAAAGTCCCTGCTGCAATTCATCTGTGTGTCAGGAATTACAGAGTGTAACTGAGGAAGCACAGCCGAGCTCCTAAGGGAATGTGAATGCTGGCGCCTCTGCTAACACCAGCAAACAGCACAAAACCCTTCATCATTTACACCCTTGAAACATTAGTCCTTGTCACTGTGTGGTGAAGTGTTTTTAATGGCTTCTCCTCCTCTGTCACAGGGAGAGCAAGGAAACAAAGGACCTCAAGGATTCAGAGGGCCCAAAGGAGATACTGTAAGTGCAGCAAAACAGCTTTCTGCTCAGATCTTGGATGTGACATTCAAAGGTGTCTGTTTCAGGGTTTATTTATGGCTTGTCCCCACCTTGATTTGAAAGGGATAAAAGTATTCCTCTCAAAAATGAGATGCTTGAGTCTTATTAAAGATGCCCAAGCGCTGCTTACAGCCTAGAGCACAGGGGTCAGGTCTTACATCTCCATGTCTAGAGATGATCAAGAGTTACAACCCACATTGGGCCAATTTTCTACTGTGCCCTAAAAGAACAGCTGTGCCTACCTGAGCAGGATAGGAGCCAGTGGAATGTTCCTACGGAGTCTGAATGTTATCTTTGTGGACTGATTGTTCTGAAGGATTATGTCCTGGATAACACAGGATTTGTTGTTGATTTCTAGGGTAGACCTGGACCAAAAGGAAACCCAGGGGCTCGTGGACTCATAGGAGAACCTGTAAGTCAATTAAACAGGTTGCAAGTCTCACTAATGTGCTGCTGGCTATGACGAAATAAAACATGATAGAAAAAACTTGTATCTTAGTCTTTGCTATCAAACTCCTGCTCCTGGGTCTCCATAACCTTCAGTGTAACCCCAGTTATACTGCTGTTAATGAAAAGTCTCCCAGTACAACTGGAGCTGGACCCATTACCAAAAGGTTCTTCGATGTGAATGTATTCTGCAAACCACAGAGCCTCTTTATAACTTTAATCTGTGCTGTGTGCGGTTGCAGGGCATGCCTGGCAAGGATGGACGGGATGGGGCTCCTGGACTCGATGGTGAGAAGGTTTGTAAAGTCCTACTTAACCACTGCAGGGATGATTTCCATCCCATGTGTGTTGCAAAGCTCCTGGTGCTGTCAAGAACGTGGCTGGAAAGCTTTTGCTCCAACAGAGTTTAGCATTAGTGTAACTAGTGAAGAAGAGAGAAGTTGCTTCTATTAATTAATCCCAAGGAAATTCTCTAAAGAGAGAAGATGCGCATATGGGCCATGGAGGGATGATCTAAACTCAACTGTGTCCCTGTACTTAGTGGTACCTACTGGCTGATGTTAGGCCTACAGAGATGCCTTTTCAGAGCTGTTGACAGTGGCATCTGTTTATTTTAATTGCCTGTAGACAAAGTGCTGTCAGATACAGCATGGGATTTTGAACAGTGATCCATGGGAACATGGACCATGTGCTTCATCCTGTGTCACATCGGGTGCCCATCTCCTGTAGACACAATGTGCTCTTGGTCCTGCACATATGGGGAGGGATAGAACTGTTTGGGAATGTGTCTTCTACCTGCGTCAGACCATTTTCTGGTACCAGGTGTCCCTCTAACCTCTTTATATCCACAGGGTGATGCAGCTCGCATGGGTGCTCCTGGAGAGAAGGGGCCAAATGGACTTCCTGTGAGTATGGCAGCAGGACCCAATACCTCTGGGGCCTTTGGCTGCTCTGGTTCTCTCTAAACTCAAATTTGAGTGGGGTTTTCTCTTTCACATCCCAGTGACTGCATTCTTTATGCAGGGAGGTAGGATCTGGGATACAATGTCCTCAGCTCTGTCCCTGGCTTTTGCTTGTTCACTGGCAAAATGTTTCATCTCTTCAGACTTCCACCTATCTAAAGAAAGGTAAATTATCCTTTTCTTCCTGTCTTAGAGAACACTCTGAACACCCCTGGAGAGAGGCTTCTGCTCTGCAAAATGTTGCTGCTCTTGCTGTGTTTGTACATTCCTCCTCTTTGCCCTGTCAAGGATTAACATATGTTGAGCTGTCAAGGATTAGCGCACGTACAGCTGTGATGGCAGTGAGCAAGAGAAAAATGAAAGCCATAATTTTCATGGTGAAAGCCAAGGAAAAGTAAATCCTCCCTTGCTTCAAGTGAATGCTGCTCCTTGTGTGTCAGATCAGACCGGAATAACAAATTTAATAACTCTTATTTCTACTGACATTGATTTTTTCCCCCTTTCAGGGACTGCCTGGAAAAGCAGGTATTAAAGGCTCCAAGGGTGAACCAGTAAGTGAATCTCTAATGATGGGTTCTGGTGGGCAAGCTACTACACTTGTCACTGTGAGGCTTCTCAGCTTTGGGGGATTGGTGCTCACAGGTAGACCCTGAGAGGACTTACCCCAAAGTGATGGTGGGCTGAGCTGCCTGACAGTGAGGAACAGGCATTAGGTAATAAGATGTCCCTGCTCTTGCTGAGACAGCACCTGGTTCAGCAAAGACATAGCAGGTACACAGGGAAGTCATCAGTGGTTTAGTAACCCTCAGAAGGAAGCGTTCATCCTTTTGTCAAGGCTTTATCTTTGGAAATCCAAAGGCTGAGTGTCTGCAAGGAGTGGCAGGAATATCTCATCTTGCCTCTTGGAGACTTTCCCCCCACCTCAGCAGGAAGGCTTCCACAGAGCTTTCAATTGGTATTATCCTGTGAGATAAAAGGAAATCTCAGACCAAGGCAGTCCAGCACAAAGCTGTTCTGGAAAGTGCCTTTTTTAATGCTCCCC
>JAOEHX010039625.1:16493-36474 GCA_025448015.1 Bolborhynchus lineola
GAAAAGAAAAGAAAAGAAAAGAAAAGAAAAGAAAAGAAAAGAAAAGAAAAGAAAAGAAAAGAAAAGAAAAGAAAGCAGACAAATTAGAAAGAGATATAAAAAAGATGGAAGGTGAGGTAGGAGCATTTTTCCTTTTTTTTGTTTTACAAGAAAAGAAACCCAACAATTTGAAAGACAAAACTCTTTAAATTATTTTTTTTTAAGTACTGTTTTTCTTATTTCTTTCTAAGAGACCCAGACTAATTGTATAAATCATGGAATCATAGATTCGTAGAATCTCTGAACAGCTTGGGTTGAATGGGACCTTGAAAGGACATCATGTCCAACCCCCCCACCCCCCACACCCAGTGATCAGGAACATCTTCAACTAGATCAGGATGCTCAGAGCCCAGTCCAACCTGATCTTGAATGTTTCCAGGGATGGCGAATCTACCAAATAGCAACTTAGATGACCAGTGTATGGAAATCACGTCTAGCAAGAGCACATAGTGAGTTTTCCCTCATTTACCACACCCACTCTCAAACATTTAATTCTTTCATTGGGAAGAGAGATATTCTTTTACATTCGAGGAATGTGTTAAAGTCTACTTTTGCACCAGGGTGCAAAAATAAATAACATGGAGCACTAAACATGTCTAGTTCCTAAATTAGCTAGGACCAGAGATGGTCGGGTGAAAGTGCAGCCTGTGACACAGAACCTGGAACCATTTATGATGCTATGGCAAACACATCGTTTCCAAATATAAAATGGAACTGACTAGATGAGAAGTCTGTGCATGTCAGAGAATATGCAGGCTGTATAGAAATGGTGTCTTGAATAGGCTAGGGGAGAAGTATATTCCTTTTGATTGTTGTCTCTTTCTTTTTAATGTTCTCAGAAAACGTCTGTATCTTTCAGAGTCTCTCAAGGATTTTTAGATAAAAAGAGAGGTTTTATCTTTGCATGTCTATAAGCAGTGAAAAACTCTGGAGACTGAAACCTACAGGCAATTCAAATAAACTAAATCCGATCAAGGTAATATCAATGCCAGAATTAGAAGAAAACCCAGAGAGAATATCAATAACAACATTAAAACAGCAGGTTTCAACTGGAATCAATAGGCAGTATAAACAGAAAAAATTAAGTCACAAAGCGATAGTAGATAAAAGCTCCCCACTCATTAAAATTCTGTTTGTCTTTGTGTCTTTTTATCAATGTACCTATATATCTATGCAAGTGTATCAAAGTTTATAATGTAAAAGAATGATGAAATAATCTAATTAATTTCCGGTGTCATTTCACATATTTCTTTCAAGTTAAAACTGCAATATTAATAATGGTTTGCAATTTAATAAAATATCTCTATGTCCTATTAACTTCTATATCTGCTTGTTATAAAGCCCTTTTTTATCAAATAGCTAAACTTCAAAAGATTTCTACTTTGATCTGAAATGAAAAAATGAGGTTCATTCCATTTGTACAGAATAACATCACTATATTTTACAGAAAGACAGTTGCCTGTTACTGCCTTTCTGCCTCAAAATACATTGTAACTTGGACTAGCAAGAGAGAAAAATATTGGAGAGAAGACGAGGCTTTAGGAAGCTACATTATGATGGGGCTGTGTCTTAAAAATTATGACAACTGGAGCAAATGAGACATTCTTCCTACTTGAACAACAATAAAAGTTTCAGAAATGAAATGTGTAGGCATTTACAGGTGTTTTTAATGCTCTGGGGGTGAGCTTTCATGTTTTATTTCCACTTTCAGGACCGAGACTCTAACAGTATGTTAATTGCTTGTGATTTTCTGATAGCTTTTTCTTTCACACAGGAGAAAATAAAGATACTTGATAGGCATAGTAAAGGAGAAATACTCCAAATTTGTTCATGGAACTTATATCCCAAATAAACATTTCAGAAGATACTAGCCCAGACATCCAGAGGGTAAATTAATAAACCTTGAATTATCAAAATCCCACTGATATTGCTCAAATTTTGACCCGAAAGGGAATTAAGGACTGGGTCTGAATTTCACATCTGAGAGGCTTATGTTTCCTGGCTGACAAAGAAAAGAAATGCATTTATTTTATATATTTCTGAAACTAGAGCATTTGTAAAGAAATACCATGAACCACAATCAACATTACCACTTCAATCAAAAAACGCATTTTTAGTGGGTCCTTTAAACACTGTTGGTAAGTGAATCATAGAATCATAGAATAGTTAGGGTTGGAAAGGACCTTAAGATTATCTAGTTCCAAATGCTCTGCAATGAGCAGGGACACCTCCTACTAAACCATGCCACCCAAAGCTCTGTACAACCTAGCCTTTAATACCACCAGGGATGGAGCATTCACAACTTCCCTGGGCAACCCATTCCAGTGCCTCACCACCCTTACAGTAGAGAATTTCTTCCTCATATCCAATCTAAACTTCCTCTGTTTAAGTTTGAACCAGTTACCCCTTGTCCTATCACTACAGTTCCTAAAGGAGAGTCCCTCCCAAGCATCCCTATAGGCTCCCTTTTGGAAGGAAAGTTTGGGAAAAGGCAGGTAAAGTTGTTTGTAGCTGTAGTATGGCCCCTTCAGATCACCCATGTCCTCTACTTCCAGTATAATTCACCCATACAGTAATAGCTCTTTCTATGTGCTATATTCCCCTCTAGGTAACTTCCCCACAACACTTTTTACTCTTCTACTGTCCCATGCCTACCTCTCCTTGCGCTGCCAACCCAGATGCATCTAGAAACATTTATGTGCTGAATGGCCAAGCAACAGCTGCCTGTCAGGGTCTGATGGGTCAGGTTAACTGTCTTCTTTCAAAGTACCTGGTACACCACATTTTCTAAATGCAAATGTGTTTGAGTGTAATTTTCGCTGACGAATGTGTACAGGAGTGGTTGTGAAGGAATTTGACAGTGAGGGGAAGTACAAAGGAAGACATGATGGCTGCTGTATAAGAATTTAAAATGTTTTCACTCAGGATTTCATGATCTCTATCCTTCATGCTCTGCTTAGTAGCAACAACAAACCAGAGTTCATGTGCTATATAATGTTTTCAACCCTCCATTATCATCCCCTTTTAGCAGTCCTTAGAAATTGGTTGTTACAATGAAGCTGGTGGAGATGAAATATACAATTGAATTCATGAGTGATTTAAACTTCTAGTTTTGTAGTTAACAGTGGTTTAAATTTAGTTGATATAGATTTGTTAATTAACTGTCCAGAGGAAGTTTTATAGCTGTTGTTGTTGTTTTCCCTAGAAATAATACATTGTATAAAAGTAAAAGAGAAAAGATCAGCTACATGAATGTGATGCTGTTATCAGTTTATCTACTTGTTTCATTTCACATGAGAATAGGCATTAACATTCTGAGTCAGGTGTTCTCATTAATGTGATTCCCATCACAAAACTAAAAATACACAAGCTATCAACACTTCTATAACTGTTTGTATCACAGACATGCTTTTAAGAGTGTCAGCCCCACAAAACTTGAATGTTCTTACTAAGAGTAAGTCTTACTTGCCTATGAACAGGAAAAGAGCTGCAAAAGGCCTGGGATACCTACTGCAGATTTTTAATACATCCTCCAGAGTCAAGATCCTCAGAACCACTGCTACCTGCATCCTAACCTAGATGTACTCAAAGGTCCTGTGTGTCTAAATATCCATTTATGTAATTTGTCAGACCCAGACTAATAGATATTTTTAGAAAATGCCTTCCAAATCACATCCTACACAAAACAGGGTGCAGAAAATTAACACATCTTTTACACAAAGAATAGTTTCATCTGAAGCTCTTCAAGAGCACAAAAAACACAAAAAAATATGCCATCTTGGTTTTTATATCAGGAAAATTTATCATCTTCAAAACAGTCAAGCTGTGGAGCAGGTTTCCCTGAGAGGTTGTTCAGCCTCTATCTTTGGAAGTTTTCAAGACCAAGCTGATAAATCCCTGTGCAGCCTGATTTGATCCCATAACTGACCTTGCTCTGAGCAGGAAACTGGACTGGGGACACCCTGGGATCTTCTATAACCTATGTTATCCTGCATTTGTATTTATTATCTGTATTTCTTCTTACTGATTGCTTGTCAGCACTTATAGGATACTCACATGTGCTTCAGAGCAGGAAGCAGGAAGGTAGTAAGGGACCAGTTTGGAATCTGCTGTCCCTTTGAAAATTCATTCAAGCTTAGCTGAGATTTAAGCCTCTGAAAATCATCATTTGAACATAGGCAACAGAGAACTTCTTAGAAATTGGTTACTAAACTCTCCAGACAGTCCTTCTACATAGACTACACTAAGATGAAGTGATCTACCCACTGTTACTGGAAGATTTCTAACCAGTCTCCCATGGTTAAGCAGTTTCTGATATTTCACACAATACAGTGCAAATTTCTGATTTTTTCTCTTGCTTCAGATATTTCACTCCATGTGAAATGCTCATTCAGGTGCTAAGTAAAGTACTTTTCTGAATGAGTAAACATAGCAGAATCTGACTCAGAGCAAATTATTTATTTAATACATTTAGCCCTACTTTCTGCTCTCAATTTTCCCTTGAAACAAATGTACAGCATTTACACCAGAGCTGCTGTCTCTTTCCTGGTGTCATTTGAGCTCATGTTGTCTCCCCAGTTGGTTAATGACAAATAAGCGCCCCTGACCGATGGTGCTGCATGCAAGCTTCCTCATCAGTAGAGGCTGGGGCATTCCAAGGAAAGTTTGGCATTTACCTGATTGCTTACCAGTGCTAGTATTACCATCTGCAGCTATTTGTAGTAGAGAGCAGATCAGCTTTGCCTGCTAAAATAAAACCAGAAAATACATGGGAGGAAGTCTGAACCTTGCCAGAGTCTGCAAGTGAGAACTGGGAACCCAGACGCAGGACTTATTCACAGATGGATTTGAGGAGTACATGCTGCCATTTATCTCCACAGTTCCTTGGAGAAAACACAGGAGTCAAGAGTAGTCAGCAGAATTCAGTATCATGAGTTCACTTGAAGACTTGTTAGAAATATAATTCCTTGGTTTGTGAAAAATGAAGACTATCCAGATGGGCAATACTTATTTCTCTTTTGTCAAGGCCCTGATCTGAAAAGTTTGCTGGCAAAATACAAGAATTAGTGGAAGTGCATTCCTGGAATTGTAATAGGAGAATGGAATACAAATAACTAATTTATTGCAGAACACGTGGTACATTTCCACCATCCTAAATGCAATATTTAAAGTTTCATATTAATTTGATCTCTATGCTCATACTTTACTATTTCTTTGACACTGACAACACAAAAAAAACATCCATACTATGAAGTCTTTGCTACCTAATGACAGACACAGTGAAGCAAAGCACACTGGAAAAAAGAGAGGAAAACTGACATATTTATCCTTCATTTCTTATTGATGTTGTGGACCTAAACAATAAACTCTCTGCAAAGAAATTGCTCACCTCCTAATACTTTCATTAACTCTAACCACATAAAAGGGAAATGAGAGATGAGGTTTTTATGTGCCCTTAGTATCAGACAGTGTTGCCATCATCTAAACAGTTGTGTTGAAAGGAACAACCCCAGGTCTTCTGAGAGATTACTTCGTACACCACTGCTCAGCAACAAGTCCCGGTGCAACTAGTCCTGTACAAAGCAATCCCATGAGTTGGAGAAATTATACTTCCTTCTGGCCTTACCGCAAAGGCATTAGAGCTACTACTAAAGTTTCTATCTTATTCCAGGAATGGCTCCGCTTTAGCTGAAGCTCCAAAGTATATTGAATAAGATATATAATAGAGTACCTTCTATGCACGGCAAATAAATAATGTGTCCAAATCTTCACTTACATTTTTTTGAAGAACTGCAGAACAATTCAGGGGCATCATCTCTGTGAAGAACTGCAGAACAATTCAGGGGCATCATCTCTGTATAATCTATGTTCACAGTTAATCAGCTATATCACACACTCAATGGTGTCAGACAACACTGTGTAGTTGTACACTTGTTATTCTCATTCCCCTTTGAAGAGAGTGCACACAGGCTGGTCCCAAACTGATATAATTCTGTGGGGAGATTGCAGAAACTGGTTACATTCATATAGTTGGAAACAAAGTTCTGGTTTTGAACAAGACCTTTTTTATAGTTTAAGGGCAGTGAAATTTAAATCCTAAAATCAGAGATTAATTTTTTTCATTCAGTTCTGTTTTGTTGTGGGTTTTTTTGGGGGAGGAGGGGGTTGGCTATTCTCAAAGGACAGGAACGTGCTATATGCAACACAAGAATTTTTCTTTTGGGAGTATTTGATCAGAAATATATAGGAACCTATGTTACTTTATGCAGAACATAATGACTAGCCAATGTTCATTATGACCTGCCTTCTGCAGAGAACTGAAATTCACTAGTAGTATTTTACATTGCATGAGTTTGCCTGAAGGTACAGTGGCATCAACTCCAGGCCAAATTAAAAGGATTGTTGGAGTTGTGTTTTTCTGTAGTCTTGCAGGGCTCTTCTTTTGTTTGTAAATCATAGGACGAAAATCTCCTTTGACTTCATATCAAAATAGATTAATGCTAGCCAGAGCAGTTCATGTTTATATTACAGTTTTCTCTGAGGCAGTATCTTTCCTCTAATTACAACATAAGGACATCCCCACAATCGGAGACCAGGGTTAGAGTACAATGTCCATCCCTGTGAAGCCATTTGTGAGATGACCACTAACTCTAGTGAGTGAAAAGCCAGGCACAGTACTCTGGGATACAATCTTGAAAGAATTTTATTTTTTTTAATTATTATTCTCATCTTTCAGGCAGTGATTCTTTGAGTGTTTTGCAATAATGAGAAGATCCAGGGGACAAAAACCTCTGCCAAGCACTGAAATTGACTCACATGCCAGTTTTATCCTGGTATCTTTTGACAGTGTTCAATGGAATTCTTGTTACACGAATATGTCATGAGGGTCACATATGAGTGAAGGAATAAGGTTAGCTATATATTTCCAGTAACCATAATAACTACATTGACTGTTGTTTGCTGACTTAATGCAGAATCTAAGCAGACATTAACTTATGCAGTCAAATAGTTTATCTATTGCTTGTGTTCATTTTTCAGCAAGCTGGAAAAGAAATAAAATGATCAAACTTCTAGGAACTGCCATGATTTAAATGTCTTGGAATTTCAGCTCACATTTCCTATTTTCTTGGTAACCATTGTTATAAAAGAAACAATCCATGCTAGAATTTATTGCCATAATTTATATTAGGCAAGAATTTGCGATCCTTGAAATTTCCTGCTGTCTGATTTACAATACTCTTTTCCCTGTATCATCCTTAATTTTATGTAATCGACATTTGAAAGGTTTCCTGTTATGGCTACTGCCATATTGAACTAAGGTTATTTATCTGGTCAGAATGTTTACTCTTATTGTAGTGAACTTCGTATATACTGAGTCCCAACACCGTGTAATTGCTTGTTTGCTTGCCTGTTCTTTTGAACAAGTCTTTCAGACACTATTGATCTTTAATAATCAATAGAATTTCAGGTGTCCAACAACTATTTAGTGATTTGTGAATAGTGAGTGTTGGTGTATATATCCCAGATGCATAGCAGCTGGAATGTTTATCTAATTCTTTATTTGATTCCAAAGATAGCTGTTTAAAACCTTTCATACACAAAATCTTCTTTCATTTGAGTGCATCAATAACTATCCAAATATCTCTATTTGAGTGGTTTTAATAACTGAACTTTTTATTTTCCATATGTACTTGTGTTCTACTAGCTACAGGTAGAAATTAGATAGTTTTTGAAGTGTAGGTCTTCTTGCTGTAGATTTCTGTTATATTTAAGGTGCTTTTTTACCTTTTGCTATTTAGAATCCTCTTCATTCTTCATGCACAATATGTATTATGTGACTTGAGGATAAATTGCTTTAATAAATCCCATTATTCTGAATAACAATAAAAATAACAAGTTGGTGGAACTGAAATAGTGATAAATAGCACTTTTATTTTTTTATGCTCTTAGAATCTCATTCTTGCACTTCTGAATCAACTTCAGTTTCCAGAGCTAGTAAACTAGGACAGCACTACCTATGTTGGTTTTGTCAAAGAAAATTATGTTGTTGAACATCACAATCTGTTAAATTCCAAATCTTATTTCAGCAATCACTGCAATCCTTATTATCTCTGAAGATGCATCCGAGAAAATAAATGAATAGTGCATGTAAAACACACCCATGGCTCCTGAAACAAAGAGGACCCTATTCAGGCAGATGTTATTTGAAGATAAGAACAACACTCTGGCATCATGCCTCTTCTCCCAGTGCCATGAAACCAATCTTCTGTGACAGCTTTGATGGTTGTGGGTCCCTGAGTTCCTGGAGGTTCTTGGGTTGGTGGACAGTATTTTTTTTTTTCTTACAGGTAGACAGAAAACTCCAAAAACAACATGAGAACTAAATACATTCGAAATGGTCTTCACAGTGATTGCACTCATTGTTATTAAAGTTGTGAACCCACAGTAAGCCTGGTTTTGTCCATCTATACCTTTGTAGGTTTTACAAAACAAAGCATAAACCAGTGAAATCAGCAAGTTCAGTGTAGGGCCAAGACAAATATTTTAACCCAAGGTTCAAAAGTTGAACTTCCTCTCACATTACAAGAGAAGGAAAGATTGAAAAAAAAAGTGAATAATCAAGACACAAAGAACAATCCACCAATCCCCAATTCCTTCTGTAACAAATATGGAACAAAAATATTGAATATAGTTAATTAATATTAGTATTTTCCAAAAAGACTCTAAATGAACATGAATTAAGGGAATCAGAAGAGAAAGAAATCAGAAAAAGAATACTATGAAATCACTCTTTTCACCCTGAACAAATTAATGATGACTAGTGACAGGTGTTCTACTACATATTGTGTTTTCACAAGCCTGGGCTGTAGACAGAAATGTAGGGAATGAAAACATCCTTCTGATGTCCATAACAGCACTGACATCAGCTTCAGCATAATCTGAGTCCTTTGTGCTCGACATTGGCAAACCTGGTTTAGTGCCTTACCATAAGATGGAGGGCCACTCTTTACATCCTGTCTTGTCCAATAATGTACCTTCCAGCAAAGATCCTCCTACTACTCCTGCTCTCAGATTAACCAGAGATCCTGTCCCATATGCTTATCAAGGGCCCAAAGGCACTTATAGGCTTAAATAGCTCCAGCTGGGTGCCCCACTTCCACTCTTCCTCTCCTCCATATCCACAGTCACATTTCTGCTCAGCCTGGTACCATCAGTCCCTGTATGAGTTATGCTGTAGTTGTGCCTGTCTCCAGGTTCATCACAGGCATATATGGCCATGCACTCTGCTGGGCTGGACCCTAACGCATGGGCTTATTTCCCAGCTTAACCTCAGACCTGCCCCCTCACTGCAGGAATCTATCTGGTGGTCACTGGACTGGGTAGGACCCTCGCTGCTGCCACCAGACCTGTTCCTGCTTTGCCAACTTATATTCTGTGGACTTGCCTCACTAGCAAGTATTCTCAGTTGACCCCCACTGCCACCCCTGAGCCTCTCCTGTTCCTCTCACTTGGGAAGGATGGGACATAGTCTGGCTGGTAAGTCCTGTCCAGCTGGCTGGTGTTACCCACCTGATGAGACAACCACCTGTAACTCATGGTGGTGAACCTGTCCCACATTGTCTTATGGATTCCTCAGCCCCAAAAACTCACAGAAGGGCCCTCTGCAGCCCAGTCCATTGCTTTCAGGTGAGGTCACAAAGTAGCAGGAGGCTGAAGAACTGACTGATCTTGCTTCCAGAGGTGGCCAGCCCACACAGGTACAGGAGTCCCAAGTGAGTAGCTGTCCTTCAGACCTAAGACAATCAGGAAGGAAAGAAAGAAAGGAAGGAAAGAAATGAAGGAAGGAAAGGAAGAAAAGAAAGAAAGGAAAGAAAGGAAGGAAAATGGGTACATTAAAACTGGGTGTGGGGACATGAAGGGTAAGACAGAAGGAAGCTCTTCTAAGACTTTTTTACTATTCCAGTCATTAATAACTTGGATCTAGGACTTTTCTGTGGGTTTTGTGTTATAGTACTGTTAACAATATAATAGTAATTCACCTCCCATTACTGCACCTGCTTGTACAGTTTAAATTAAAACCAGAAACACTGCAAATCCCACTTCACAATGCCTTTCAGTGTTCAAGACTCTGAATTAAAGGCCTTCATTGTTTAGGAGGATTATATCACTGCCTTCACTGACTTCAAAGGAATACGAATCTTCAGTCACTTTTCTATTGATCCCTGTTGATCAGATTAACTTTGTTTCGGATTCCTACTGAAACAAAAGACAAATAGAAATGTTTTGAACACTTACATGTACAGTTTTGTTTGGTTCACAATTCTATTACCTATTACAAAGATGATTATTCGTTAGGCAAAGAAAGAATAAAGGAATTATGTTCACTAAATATCAACACTTTAAGCAATTACAAAATTATGAAATATTACAGGATGGCACGTAGCTAGAGTTAATTCCACAATTAAGAATATCTCTTTTATTTAGCAGTACTTGTTATTTCATAAGTAATAAGTAGGATTAAGAAAGGTCAGAGAACACTTCCTTTTCAACACTGCAAAACCCATTTAAAGCCATTCCTGCTCCCCCCTCTATGTACTTTACATTCAGTGTCCTTGCTTTTTTTGTTATTTTGTAACAAATGACAAGGATCTTAATCTTGGAATGGGCCAAGAGACTCTTCTGGGACATCTCAGGCCAAGAAAGCTGAATCATAGTAGCCTGGCCAGACAGCAGCTCTTCAGCTAGGAAATACCCTTACTTGTGTACTCAGAGAAATTATCCTAAGGTATAATACATGGTAATGACTGGAGGCTCTGCTTTCTCATACTGGTATCCTGCAAATTTATATGCAAGTCTTCCTTTTGTATGTCCCCTGGAGCAGACCACTGGAGCATCAGCTGGGTTGGAAAGCCAGTTAGCTACCTGGATGATGATTATTCCTCAGGTCTCCTGCCTTTCTCCCTCCTCTCCACTCTTTCCTGGACACAGAAATGGCTTTCTGAAAGACAGCAAAGAGCTTGTCAGATCTCCGTAGCTTACTCATACGGCTTGTTTGCTGCAGTATATATCCATAAGAGACAGAAGCATTGGTGCTGTTACACAGTGCATTCTGATGAAAAGTTTAAAGCTGTGAAATAAATGTACCTGTAGTCAATCTGTAGATGAATTACAGCTATGTACATTTTAGTCACATATTATATAGACTGCCAGAGATGGCCCTGTAACAGAGGAAAGGATCTTAACTCCACTCTTACATTGCTATGAGTTCAACTACTACAAAATCATAAAATAGTTTTGGTTGGAAAGGATCTCTGAAGGCCATCTAGTTCCACGCTCCTCTCAAAGCAAGTTGAACTGTGCCAGAATCCTCTGGGCCTTGTCCAGTTCATTTTTTATTATCTTCAAGGACAGTGACTCCATAGTCTGTCTGGACACTTTTGGCTTACTTTTCCTTTGCAGCCTCCCCCTGCTTCTCTTTTTTTAATATATTTAATCATAATTTTCCATATAGCAGGCTGTGTCTTCTGCTTCTTATCTTGCCACTCTAAGAAGAGTGTTTCCATTTTGATTGTACCCTTTATTAAAAAGTATGTGAAGGTAGGAACAAGATCTACCATTAGACTGCTCTTCTTGGCTTAACAAGCGCAATTCTCCCATTCTCCTCATCATGTGCTCTAGGCTTTTAATCATCTTGGTAGCACTCCACTATACGGACTGCAGCATGTCAATACCTATTTTGCACTGGGATGCTCAAAAATGGGCAGAGTCCTTCCTATGAAGTCTCACATGTGCTAAATAAAGAAGAACCATAGAATCCTACAATCATTCAGGTTGGAAAAGACCTTTTAGATAGTCTAGTCCAACCATTAACACTACCAAGTCCATCACTAAACCACATCCATAAGTACCACATCCACACATCTCTTAAATACCTCGAGGCATGGTGACTCAGCTACTTCCCTGGGCAGCCTGTTCCCCAGTGCTTGACAGTCTTTTCAGTGAATAACTTTTTCTAAACCTTCCCTTGCTCAACTTGAGGTCATTTCCTCTTGTCCCATCACTTGTTCCTTGGGAAAAGAGCCTGACACCCACATTATTAATAATCACTTCCTTCCTACTGGCTACATTCATATTATCACTGTCCAGTATGCAGATAGCCTTCTTCACAGAAAATCCTGCTCACCACTGGTTCCTGTTCCCTCTGTTACTTACTGGGGCACTCAAGTTCTTTTTCACAAAGCTGCTTTTCAACCAGTTGATGCAAAGTCTGAGTGAAAAGAGGATATCCTCCCACACAAGGGCCAGGACTGTACATTCACCCATACCGAACTTCATGAGATTCCTGCTGAGCTCCAGGTTTCTCCAATATATCAACATCCTTCTGAATAACAGCCAGCCCTTCCGTCAAAGAGCCTCTTTCACCCAGTGTACAAACCTGCTAAGAGTACAGTCTATCCTAGCTCCTAGGTTAATAAGAAAGAGCAAGGGTTCCCACATGAACTGCTGAAAGACCCCACTAGTAACTGTCCCTCAGCAGGACATTGTTCACTTCTCAGGGTCAGGCCCTGAACTGGAAAATTGCCCCTGACATGTCTTCATCTACCTCTCCATATGCTTGGCTGCATCCCCACTTGTCCCATGAATGTGTCCAGCTGGCTGAAGTAATCCTTCAGGTGGTATTAAATGCTTTTTTATTTTCTTTCTTACATTTATTCCTTCATTTCTACTTTTGCCAAGTAAAGCCAAACAGTAGTGATAATATAACAAAGTGTTCAGTTTGTTTGCTAATTAATTCCCTTACTATTAGGGCAACAGTGCAAGTACTACATGCACAGAAGCATGACATCCAGTTAAACACACGTTCACCAATACTCTTTTCTAACACTGTGAACAGTCAGATAACAAGCTATAAAGCTACTTGGTATCAGCTGTGGCTGAAGGTCAGTTTGTATTTACAGGCCACCATTTTTTCCCCAAAACATGTTAGCAACTGTTAGGAACAGGAAAGCAAACAAAACCAGAAATGTTTTTCACTCTTGCGTAAGTACATGTTCTTTCAAGTGTAAGTTTTAGTGGTGTGGAAAGGGTAGCATTTATTCATAAAACTGTAGTTACATGACAGGTCACTTGAGTCTCTAATTGCTTGAACTTACAATTTTTAAGCAGAATAGGCACATCAGTGAAAAATGGATGGTTTCTTTCTATTGATGCTTAGGCTTTGGGGTCTCAGATGGAGTAGGCATTATATAAGCATGCAGAAAGACAACCACATCTCTGAAATCTTTATCAACTACCAAGTAAAGTTAAACACAAAGAATATAGGGATGCTGCTTTTAATAAAAACAACTTTAAGTTCAGGATTGGTTTTAATGTAGGATCAGTCACAGAGCTGACAAGACTGAGCCAGGGGAAATGGATAATAGGAACATTACAGTGGAACTGGGATGTCAAAGGCTCCTGACCACACTCTTCTTTCCATCAAATGCTCCAGTTTCTGATAGAGAAGTCCTTCCTATACCTGTAGAGCTTATCATAGTTCAAGAGAGTGCATAAACTTGTGACAATGTAAGAAATCCACACCAAGCCTGTGTGTAGGTGGAAATTTTTATATTAACACAGAAGTTTTTTCAGCCATGTAGTAGCACTGAATTATGGGGAAACTTCCCAACAGGTCCCAGGACGGACTCATGATGTGGGGATTAGTCAGAGCACCAATCAATATCTGAAGAGACTATTTTATTTGAACTAAATGAACTGGTATTCATCACTATATGAAATAGCAAGTAGTTTAGGCCAAGTAAATAATGTGAAGTAGAAGGAAATTGCACAGAGCAGACTTTGTAAGAATTGCAAGATTATTGTGAATTACGCTGGCAGTATCTACTACATCAAAGCAACTGCACCAAGACTGCTTCTGCAAGGCATTAGAATTATTAAGGTTAGTATAGAAATGTTTATGGCAACAGTGTTCTGGGTTAGTGCAATTATAGCCGTGATGCCAGTACAGTATGAACTGGAAATGCTTGCACTTGTTGGCCTGAGACAAGGCAAGAGAGAGGAAAAAATATACCTGTGAACTACTGAATGACCATGTTGTTGTCTAACTCTCTGACCCTCATGGAAAAGCTGGGGAAAGAAATAGAAGATGAAACAGAAAAGCAAATATTTCCCTCCCCATTGTCAGTCTAGTACTGCAGGATATTGCCTTCAATTTTCCTTGCCTTCAGAGCATCAGCTCGGCTTAGATTTGTTTTGCATCTGTCTTTGAGTATCCCGTGCCATTCAAAAAGCATCCAGGTGTCAAATATTTGAGCTTATAGACATAGGTAAACACAACAAAAAGCTTCAAGTCAGGTTCCACTATCTATACTTATTGATAGTCTCTTTAACTTGAGGGTGCAGAATATATTTGGTACATAGTTCCTTGCACGTTTTCTCTTTGCTTGTAGTAATTAACCCCAAAAAGCTTCCAGCTGCTGAACTTAGGGTCTTAATTTGGGCCTGTGGTGTTTATAAATGCTCATAATTCCTTACTGTTCTTAATAATGTCTGTAAGTCTCTGCACATTATGACTTAGACTTCTAAAATTCATCTTGTCTAGAAGCAATGCAAAACATATGAGGAAACAGTAGAATGCACATGGGGAAAAAAAAGAAAACTATAGCTATCCATAGTGTATAAAATGTCTTGTCAATTGAAGCAGTCTGTATTAAGTCTATATTAAGTCTTCATGCAGTTGTGCATGAAGAATTAACAGTGGATGTGAAATTGTCGATACTATTTGAGTGTTCACAACCCCAGGTAAAATCCTAAAAATTGCCATCTTTGTCAGTGAAGTACTATGCATAAGTAAAGTAAAACATACAGAGATAGGGAACAGCAGTTTGAGAAGGGGGCGAAGAACTGTAGTGAATCAATAAACTCAGTGCTACTTTGTGGAATACAATGATGCGGCCCATAAGTGCACACTAGGTTCTACTCATTGCTACAGTGATTTAACTACCACAGAGATCTAGTCCTAAAAAAAGGTAAGCAGTCTAGTTTCCTATTTCTTACAGCGTCTGGGCCAATAGTTCAGTGGAGACGATGATTAACTGTTGCGAAATGTTAAGAAAAGCTACATTATTATTCCACCAAAAAATATTTGTTCGAAGCACCACCTATGAAGGATTTTCTCATAATATTGTGTTTCAGTGGAAATGTTTCCATTCAAATTATTATTATTATTATTATTTAATATCTAATTTATTTCTAGTTTCACTGTTACCTTGATGCAATACTTTCAATGGACTAGTGCTGTTTGATACAGGCCAAGCTCAAGCATTGTTGCCATTCAGATATACTCTTGCGTTACTAGAAAGGACAAATACAAGAGAGAGATGAGCCTCATGGACTGTAGCGTATTAATGTAGAGGAAAGAAGCAGAAAGGGAAGATAATTATAATTCAGTAAGCCTAAAGTAAAATAAAAAATGTATGTAAGTGTATAAATACATAAAAACATGTAGTCTGGCTTGAGAGCATATCTGTTCACAGGCAAAAAACTTGCCCAGGTCCATACTAGGCATTAAAACCAAAGCAACAGTTTACACCTGTCCTTAAAATGTGATCCAAACAATTTTATTAAAAAGTTGTATTGGATAAAAAAAAATGTCATCATTAAAATGCAGCACACATCAATAGATACTTGACAATTTCATTAGCAAAAAGAGTGACTATATAAGAAAAAAAGAAAGCAAAGAAAGAAAATACATCAACTACTAGTAATGCTGAAGTATTAGAAGAAAGCTGTAGAAGGGATAGAATAACATTATAAATTATACTGTTTATAGAATATTAAAAAGAATCTGAGGAGCTGTTGTGAGGAATTTTAATTGAACAACTTCCAGTCTAATATTTATTTAATAGTTTGTCCTACCATAACCACATGATTGAAATTAAACAGCTGTACTTTATCAGTAATAATACAGTGGAAATGCATGCATCTTCCAAAGGAGGTAAGAATAAAAACACACAGACAAATATGGTCTGTTAATATATGTATTTAGTTACCAGAATTAATGGAGTAAGCTATGTTATGTAAATGTGCTGTGACAACTGCACTCATAACTTCAAGAAAAGCAAGGGCCCTCAAGAATTAAAACGCCAGTCTACAGATCTATAACTCCCGTAATATCCTAAAGCCATTACAAACATTTCAATGGAGTTGCCAGTGGATTCTAATAATCCTGTGTGAAAATGACTCATAGTAGAGGACACCAACTTATTTATGTGCCTCTGAACAGTGAGATATTGTGACAAGTTTGCTGTAGGTTCTGAAAATGACTGCAGTCTCAGCTTTGAATGTCTTAAACATTTTTAATATAATTCTGAGGTCTGAGATTTTCTGAAATCAATAGGCCATTCTAGCTCTAAGACATACGAGGATACTCTTAGGTTCTGGACCTGGTGTGTTTACCTGGAAGTGCAAGAGAGACATCAGATCCAAACATTTCTGGCACCAAGAAATAGGAGTTGAGGTGAGGGTAAACTGCCACAGTGCCAGCAGCTTTTGCAGCCCGTGCATAAAGCCGCTTCTCTTCAGCAGACCTCCAAAAATCATGGGGGGAGAAATAAAAATTAAAAAAAATAAATAAAAATCTAAATGAACATCCCCGCCTTGAAATGGAGGGGACAGAATGGTTAAGTCCGAGGGTTGCCTCCTCTGCCCTTTTTCCCTCCTGACCTCCTGCGCAACCCCAAACCTCGCGCCTCTACTCCCTTCCCGAGGGCTTTCTCCGCACCACACCGCGACCCGAGCCCCGCTGAGCTGGCGCGTAGCTGAGTGCTGCGCAGTCTGTCTGACAGCTGACCGAGGACTTGAGCGGGCACGTCTTTAGTAAAGCAGCCAACTGTAGTGGAAACTGCAGCGAGTCCATCTCAATTCCAAACATCGACGTCGTAAGGGTCGCAGGAAAGGGCGGCTGCGCGGAGCCCGGCGCCGACAGTTTCTGGGTCTGCGAGCCCCACACCTCCGCTGGGAGACACCTCCGGCTGGGAGTCACCTCCGCTGGGAGTCATCTCCCGTCTGGCCGCGAGGGGTGAAGGGGGATGAATTCCCTGCCGAGTAGGCAGGCTCGGTGCTTGAAAGCGTGGGGGCATCTCCAGCTTTGCGTGCAGGAACGCCTGTGCACCCAGCGGCTAACTAGCGGTGCTGCAGGTCTGCCCGAGTGAGAGCTTCAGTGCCACCTATTAAGGTCCCCCAAACACGGCTTTGGCTCGAACTGATGTCTCAATATCCCTCAAACTGAGTTTTAAGCTTGCTTCTTCTTTTATTCTCCCTTCCTGTTGTTTAAGTATACACACTGTCCCCTTTCCCTCTTGCTGGTGCTTCACAAGCAGAAATGTTTGGTAGGTTCTTACCTTCCAAAAGAAAGTAAGGGGGAAATGCCAGCTTCCTTTTTGGCATACCCAGATCCCCTTTGCCACCTCCAAAGACGTGTGAATACGTGTTCCGTGCTCTTGACAGTTATTGAGCTTCCTGCCCAGTGCCAGAGCATCGCTGCGGGGTGGGGAGAGGGATGTCCAGGCCTCACCGGTGGCCTCGCTGTGTTCAGGGGGTCCGAGTGACAAGTGGGCGCTGTGGTACCTTCAAGAGATCCTATTGTCAAACACTATAGAAGAGTTCCCAGCTCAAAAGAAAATAAACCCAAGGAAGATATATACATAAATAAATCACACAAAGTAAAATTTAAAAAAAAGGAATTTTTTTTTGACCTAGTGTTTCTGCAGTTGAATGCATCAATGAGAGCTTTCCACTACTGCATTAAAAAAAATAGCTTTTTTTTTTTTTTTCCTAATATTATTTTGAGGCGGATAATCCCTGAGCTGTGGTGCTTGCAGACTATTCCCCTGACAAGTGTTGTGGTTCAGCACTGTGTGTGCGCCTCGTATCTTGGAGATGAACAATGCAGTAGCTGGAAAACTTGGGAACCGAGGAGAAAGGTCAAGGGTAGAGGCTGATCAGTTTTGGTTGCCTCGGCCGAAGAAACATAATCAAAGGACAGCCGTTAGCTGCACTGTCCATAAGGCTGCGGGGAAAGGGAGAAAGTAAAAAAAAGTAAAATTAAAGAAAGAAGATGACGGGTTTGCAGCCTGACTCTCCCCACTTCGACACCTTCCTGGCCAGGATCTCTTTCATGCACGACGCTGCTTGGAGGGACAGCAGCCCTAGGGAGCAACTCCGCGGGTGGCAGCTGCCCGGCTGTGCGCAGGGCGCGGAGCGGCACGTAGCCTCTCTGCCTTCCGCAGCCGAGCGGCCTCACAGCCGCTTCCGAATAGCTCCGGCACCGACGTTTCTCGTCGAAATCTACTCTGCAGAGCCTCCCGTGTCCTGTGTCTCCGCCCCGCCCCTGACATCCCACCCTCCGCTCCCGCCGCACGGTGCGACGCTTTGGGGAGAGTTACTTACGCGAGTCGGCGGCGGCGGAGGGTCTGCTGAAGGGAGGCGAAGGGAAGGGGTGGATGGGAGCCTGGGAGCCCTGATAGCTGCGGGCTCGATGTGCCCACCGACGGCTGTCAGAACCAAAGAGTTAAAATATGAAACCATAAAATGTTTTTTTTTTAAATATTAATGTTCTTATAACAGAAGTTCTTATCAGTAGGTTGCACTGTACTTGGCAAACAAGCCGTTTTACCTTTTAAACAAATAATTCATTCGGTAATTAAATTCAAGTGAGATTACTCTAATTAAATATACACTGCTGTTGAATCATAATTTCTATGTGGCCTAGTTAAAGATGAACGATCTCTTATTCCTGACAAAAAAAAAAAAAAAAAAAAAGGCTTTAAAAGAATTCCCCAGTGACTGGAATAATAGATTTATACACCACCGTACAGAGGTCATTTCAAGAAAGAAGAGACACCAAACACAACATAAAGGAACGTTTCATGTCTGGAGATACTAGAATTTCAGGTTTTATTGCCACGGGTTCTATTAAAAGACTTTGTGGAACCTAGGAGGAAATCAAAATTATCTTTCAAAAGGCGATAAGTTATATAAATATGTGCACAAACAGAAATGTGTCTCTGAAGGTATTAGTTCTGCATAATTTCAGATGAGTAGCTACTAGGCCTCAAAGGAAACAGTGCATCTTGAAATTCTCTGAAAGCTTACGCTGGCCAAAATAAGGCAGGACTTTAGCAAAATTAGAAGTAACTTTGTAGCCAACGATGTGCTGTATGTCCTGGCTCCCTTTAATAGCATTAGGCTTTCAAACCATAAAGACTAATCTGGAGAGTAGAAGTTCCTGCTCTCTGCTTTGATCTCCTTCCTCTTGGCTGTTTAAAGCTGACAGTTTGGCTGAATGGCATTCACTGCTTTCATTTGTAAGACATGAGTTTCCTAGTGTTCCAGAGCTAGCAGCTACACCTGTACTGCAGGAATTTACATTGCATTGCTCCAGGATGGCATTGATTTGGGACGGGTGAAATACAAACACAAACTAATTAAAAACTGCATAATGCAGCCCTACAGGAACAAGACAGAAAAACAAATAAATACAACTGCAGCTGGCACGGCAATTGTGCCTCTGCCCCCAAGCAACAGTCTGGTGACATAAAATTGTAAACCTTAAAAATCTCACATAATTGCTGTTGATCATTTTGGAGACAAAATGGAAATTATTTTGTTAATTAAGTTCAGACCCATAAAATATTCATAGATAGGTTGATAGACAGACGGACAGATAAATGCAGAGAGAAGCAGATGATTCATTCTATAGATGTGTGAGCTTGTTCCTATAGGCCCGTGTGCATAGCTTTAACAATTCATTTGCAAAAGCGGTACGGCAGAGAGCATCTGTGTATTCGCATTGCTATCAGAAATAAATGTAAGTTGCAACTGAAGTGGACTGATAAAGGATAAATAAAAAGTCACCGCCAGGGCATCGGGGGGGGGGGGG
>JAOEHX010039626.1:0-11211 GCA_025448015.1 Bolborhynchus lineola
AGGGGCTTGGAGCAACTGCTCTATGGAAGGTGTCCCTGCCCGTGGCAGGGGTTGGAGCTGGAGGAGCTGTAAGGTCCTTTCCAATACAGACCAGTCTCTGAAGGGCTGCAATTACAACAGTTAACATTATGCACAGCCTACCACCTCTTGATCCCCACAACCTCCCATCTAAGCCACAGCTCTGCAGAAAGCATTGCGATAGAGATGGAAACGGAAGAAAGAAGTAAAAGAAAATTATGTTGGCTCCCAGCCCAAGTCTTTCACTTTTTAAGATGCATTTGGATGATCTGCTGGCTGTAACCTGCTGGAGTTACAAGGGAGCTGCTTGTCAAAGCTGACCTGAGCTGGATATAATCGAAAGGCATTGCTGCCAGCAGGAGCGAGATCTGAAAGGGCACCTTGGGGATGCTCTGCACAGGGCAGCCAGGCCAGGAGCCACACGAGCTCCCTCTGCAGCTACACTGAGAAGGGCCAGAGCCTGGGTTTGCAAAGTGGGTTCTTCAGGCCTGGGCTGAAGAGCCCTGGGCTGCTTCCCTGTGCCCCTGCCTGTTTCATCACATCCGTCCTGTTTGCCCCGTGCCAGCATGAGCCTAATGCAGAGTACATCAGAGGGCAGCGCTCGGTGTGCATACAGATCCTGGCTGTATGAGGGCACCACGCCAAAGCAGCAAGAGTCACAGGTCTGTCCCACAGCACTTGGACACAGAAGACCACTTCAAGGCATTTGCACGCAGAGGTTTCTCTCTGCCAACAAGAAGCATATACAGTGCACTTTCCCGAACCATGCAGCTTCTTCCCCTCAGGACAAATGCCTACCCTTTTCTTTCCATCTGCTTCTCATCAGCCATCACATCAGCAACACAAGGGTGAGAGTCCAGCATGGACAAGCCAGTGCCTCCCCCAGGCTCTGCGGCTGCAGGTCCTCACACAGCTTCACAAACCAGCGAGTCCCTCCAGCACTCACAACTCCCTTCTCTTTATCCTCCCATACAGATGTACCTGCTCCCACCCCTCCACCCGAGCTCAGACAGGACGGCTCACATAAAGCTTCTGGACAGTGTCTGACATCCTGGGAATGGGGGGAATTGCTGTTCACAGCTCCCAGCAGCTCCCAGGATGGCAGTGCTGTGTGGAGATTCACAAACTGGATTAGCTGGGAGCACCCAACTGCTAATCCCAGCTGCAGTGCTGAGGATGCCTGTCGCCTTGGGCAGACCACATCAGAACTCTCCTGGTTTGCATTATTTACCTCCTCTGTGAAGTTTCTCTGGGGAGTAACTTAGTAGTAGAAGGAAAACAAATCCAGCATTTTGCAGCAGTACTTTGCAGGAGGAAATACTGAGCAGTATCTACATCTAAGTATTATCAGTAGCCTAAGCCTTTAATTCCACCAAAGTGAGTTCATTCCACAGCTTCAACCAGTGACCCAGGAACATTATCATTCCTGCTAAATATAGCCTCTCATGAAAATGTTGACCATCAAACTGCATGCAAGCTTGGCAGGGTATTCTCAGCCCTTTCCTCTGCAGCCTGAGCAGCCTCCACCTTAACACTTTGCCACTCTCTGAAAATAAATTGAATTTTTAATGATGCAACACAACTCTTAATTCCCCTCTCAATAAAGTGACGTGTTTACACACACAGAGGGTAAAGCCAAGCCACGCCATGGCATACTGCGAGCCAAAGGGCCAGTGAAAGCAGACAGAGAGCTCCTCCTGTGCTCTGCACAAGCCTGGTTCACAGCAGAACCTGAACTTTGCTGATTCCTCATTAGCACTGCTGAGCCCCACCTCATCATTCCAGAACTCTGCCCCAATATGAAAAGTAATCCCCTTTCTTTTCCTCGTGCATGTTTAAGCACTCACCTCTGCGGCCCACCCGGCTCCTTACCAGCCTCACCTGGCTATGTGTAGCTACAGCCTTTGGCTCCCTCACAAACTGGAACCTTTTGCTTTGATCCCGCAGTGAATCCACACCCTGGTGCTGGAAAGCAGAATGAGACCCATAAATACTTAATTCTTCCCCCTCCCCAGAGTTCAAACTGGAACGTGTAAAACTGCCCAAGCAGGACCAGCCCATGCCCAGGAACCCATTCTCCAGCGCAGCCATGACTCCAAGCAACACTGCACTTGCTTGGTAAAAAAAATAATGCTCATGGTCTGAGTGCCGTTGGGACAGCCCCAGGAATGCAGCCCTCCCCCCAGAGCTCCATCCGCAGCAGACCCACTGGGTGCTACTACCTCGTAGCTCAAACATGGAGCAACAGCAAGGGCCTGGGCCCAAAGATAAGTCCTGAGGGAAGCTGGGGGTTAGAGCAAGGTGGCCAGGCAGCAGCTCTGGAAACGGCCATGTGCAAAGGTGCTCACGGGTAACCCACAGGGTAACTCCCTGAGAACACCTCAGGGCTATCTACAGCTACAGCTCCTCTCCACTGGAGTAGGACAGGCTCTTTCCTTAACTAATAGCATTACACAGCATGCCTGGATCTCCCTCAGTACATCTGGGAAGCATGTCTGGAACACAAAGCTTCCAGTGTTGCAGCATTTCAGGTCATCCTCCCCTCCCTATCACTGGAACTGGTGGTGTATTTGTTTGCTGCAGAACACCATAAATACTTTTACCAGCTTGGAAAACATAAATCCAATCGCTTTGCGCATGAAATGAAATCCAGTGTGCATAATACTCTTTCCTTCCCCAACAGTCATGTTTTATGTGTCAAATCACAGAGCATGGGCAAAGAGCTGCTCCATGCTGATGCCACTGCACACCCGCAGGGGTGAGAAGCACTGTCCTCTGCCACTGACTGCGACAGACAGGGCAGGGCTTCATCTCCCACCAACACATCTGAGAATCTGCAGAAGCTCTTATGAAGTATAATCATTATAATTATTCACAAATGTCAGTGAGACTTGCCTGCAATTGCATCTCTATTTCGCTCTGCAGCAAGGTAAGGATGCCATGTGAAGGCGAGTGCTGGAACGCTCATTTTTCAGCCTCACTCATGCTGTATTTGCTCCAGGACTTCCAACTACAGCAGAAATGCCTGTTGTACTGGGGACTTTAACGCTGCCTAGTGTCTACCTGCTGTGTGCCCTAACGCAACAACAGAGAGCATCAGCCTTACACCTTTTTTTAGCCTGATGCCTCTGAAGACACAAACATTAGACACATTCCCCTCTCAACAACAGCATCAGTCTTAAGATGAGCTCTGAACCAGGACAAGGAAAGAAACCCAGCTAGGAATGAAGCAGCCACCCTGATTTCCCTAAGACATTTCACTACTCCACACCATGACTAGAATTAAGTGGTTCCAAAGGGCAGCTTAGCACTAAACTGAAGTCCTCTTCTTAAGCAGGTCCTCACAAGTACCCACACAGCACTTCTCAGATCCATCAAACTGCATCTCCCTTTTCTACAGCCCTTAACATGACTTTAAAACAATGACAAGAGCAATTCTGACAACTGAACAAGCATATTAACAAAAGCAGTCCCTGTGATTCATTTTCATTTGCACAGCTGTGACCATGGAAAAATATCCTGTAAAGAGCAAGGACACTCACCTGATATAAAAGTGTTTTCATTAGGATAATCATTAAGTCTGTTCTGAAGCATGTGTTGAGAATGTCATAATTTCTTGTACAATTTGTCACAGAGTAATACTTTCTTCACTTTAATGCCCAACAAATACTTCTGAACAACCTTGTAACATTGTCTGATATTGTCAAACCAAGCAGAAGAGGAAAAAAAACACTGGATACACAGAGGTTCTGAAGCTTCAGTTCATTAGTACCCCTGCAACTCAGCCTCAAAATGCTCTTCGAAATTACCTAAAAAAATTGTTCACATAATTCTTATATGGCAGATGAACATCACAGAAGTTCATCATTAAAAGGGATCAATTTTAAAAGCAAATTGTGAGAGCTGTTACCTAGCTAGAGCAACACAGAATGGTTTGTGTTGCTAAGGACCTTAAGATCATTCAGTTCCAACCTGCCATGAGCAGGGACACCTTCCACTAGAGCAGCTTGCTCCAACCTGGCCTTGAACACTGCCAGGGATGGGGCAGCCACAGCTTCTCTGGGCACCCTGTGCCAGCGCCTCAGCACCCTCACAGTAAAGAACTTCTTCCTTACATCCAACCTAAATCTCCCCTGTTTAAGTTTGAACCCATCACCCTTTGTCTTATTGCTACCTCCTCTGATGAAGAGTCCCTCTCCAGCATCCTTGGAGACCCTTGCAGATACCAGAAGCTGCTATGAGGTCTCCATGCAGCTTCTCTTCTCCAGGCTGAACAGCCCCAATGTTCTCACCCTGTCTCTATACAGGAGGTGCTCCAGCCCCTGATCATCCTCATGGCCTCCTCTGGACTTGCTCCAACAGCTCCATGTCCTTCTTATGTCAAGGACACCAGAACTGCACACAGTGTTGCAAGCAGGGTCTCACAAGAGCAGATTTAAAGGGTCAGAATCACCTCCATGACTTCCTGGTCACACTCCTTTGGATGCAGCCCAGCACACACAGGGGTTCTGGGCTCAAGCACATGCTGAAGTCTGGTCATGGGGAGCTTCTCGCTGATCAGCTCCCCCAAGTCCCTCTTCGGAGGCTGCTCTGAATCACTTCTCTGCCCAACCCACAGCTGTGCCTGGGATTGCCCCAGACCACATGCAGGACCTTGCACTTGGCTATTACAATTAAATGGCATTGTTTTAAAAGCATTTAGAAGTTACTGATCACCACAAGACCCAAGAATCATTACACACACAGCCCCCATACTGCAAGACAAAATTGTTCCTTCTGAACTTTAAAGACTTTCTTCTCTTATTGATATATAGCAGAGAACAGATCCCAGGAAGCGCTTCGAGACAAACAGCAGTAATTCCCTATCTTAAAAAAAGCTCTTTATCCATTTTGGTACTTGGGAGAATACACAAATGTGCAGCAACAAGAGAACTCGCATCAGTGGCAGCCTCCTATCAGTTATACCTTTTATGGTGCTCAGTATATGAAAATAGTTTGCTTCAAATTACAGGATAACAGGAGTGAGAGACATCAGAATGCTGCTAGTCACATTAAGCATACATATTGATTGAATACTGAATGCTTTTCCAGTTTGTCTGACAAATTGGAGTGGCTCCAGTAACCCCTCGCTCAAGTGTGTGTTCTGCCTCATTCTCTTTTCCATCATTCATTTAATCACCTGTGAATACACAAAGACTTTCTCTCCTGGCTGTCCTCATGGATTTGATTGCTTGCCAAGTGTTCAGGTGCCCTCTCATCCTCCCATTAACAACTTTACTGATCTCACAGCAAAAGCCTGCAGTGAATTTAAAATTCCCTTTCTATATGTCTGGTAAATAATCCCTCTTTGCTGTTTGACTGTGCATGAAGAGGGCTGTCCATGGGAGCTGAATGTTACATGCCCTTTGAGAGCAGAAGTGACAGCTGATGTCACAAGACATACCATACTCCTTTCACCAAGCTTAACCGTGGGTACACCTACACTGTTATGACATGTAGGAGCTACTGATAAGTACTGAGTTGATTTTTTTACTCATCTTTAGAGATGAGACTTTAATATCCTGATCTGTGCATAAAAAAAGGTTGGGAAATGGTACCTTTCTAAAAACAGCCCAGTGGAGTGTCTAAAAACACCCTCTCATTGTTCCATACCTGCTCTTGGCTGCATCTTGTTTGCTCACTAGACAGAAACATAACTGCAAGTACTACTGTCATGCAGACAGACAAAATCCAGGTGAGCTGCATTCATTGCCTGATTTACATCATCTGTAACGATTTTGGATTAAAACTTGGTTACTCTGCTAGTAACCTGGCTTTTGCATTTGACAGCACAAGATTACAATACAGTCCTCGCAAAAATATCCCAAATGAAACAACTTAGGTCAAGTGTTTCAGGTCTTTTCAGACCATTCAGTACATCAATCACTGCAGGATTATTCTTACAATTCACATTCTCATCTGTTTGCACTTTAAAAAGTTACCTTGGACAATGCTCACATCATCAATTGTGATGAAAATTTCAATGAACTCCAAAGCACTATTTGAGAGCCTGGGAGTGAAGCTGTGCCTTGTGGTCCTTCATGCAGCATTACCCTGAGAAAGGTTCAGCAGCAATCCCAACACAGAAACACAGTTCAATTCTGAGATGCTGAACCAAGAGCCTCATTTCAACTATCAACTCTTCACAGCTCTCATGATCACATCCCTTAAGGTGGCTAAGGACAATCACTTCTAATTCTTATCGAATCTTTTGCATCACATTACAACCTCATCTACTTTCTTAAAATAAAAAAACCCAAACAAAACAAAAAAAAACCCAAACAAAAAAAAAAACCCCAAAAAACTGCAAAACATGGATCTGATAAAATTTAAGCACATGAAATAAATTAATAAACAAATGGGAAACAAGGAACTGGATGATACAGAATGAAGTGGCAACATTTCCCGCAGAAATACTTCTGCATGTCTGTTGGCAAAGTCAATGACAAACTGATTTCTCAGCTGCACAGACATTCTGTATACCATGTACCCTAGAAAAATATCACTGCTCAATACAAGAATCTAAGTGTCGGCAGAACCAGGATATAGGAAAATAGTTTAGGGAGGAAAAAAAACCCCATTAATTCTGTAATGCATGGTAGAATGAAATGAGGCAATTACATTCTGAAAGGTACATCTCAAACCAGAGTTGTTCAATCCAGAGATCTCTGCTTTCCCTTCCATTTCTAACACTGGATTTTAAATACCATAAATACCAGACCCAGCTGATTAAAACAAGAAAAGCCTTTCAAATGTGGCATTTTTCTCTCATGTTCCACATTCAGTTAAACTGATGGTGATTTAGTAGTAGTTTCCTTCATTCCAACCTCTGCAGCAAGTTGATCTTTTCACCTTCTCACATCACTTCACAATACAGGTGCCTGTGCTGCTCCTTACGTTGGACTAGGCACAGTATATGGGTCAAATGCTGCTGTAGTCCGAGCCACGGGCAGCAAGAGCTGCTGCTGCTTTCCACTCCACCAGAAAGAAGGTAATTGTTCCAAAGAAGCCCACAACCACCATGATGAGGAGCTGCCACTGCAGAAGGAAGTAGTTGCTGTAGAAATAGGCAACTGCTGCACAGATGGACTGAGAAGAAAAACACAGTATAAAGAGATTATCAGTGGAGATATCCAGTATTACTGCACAAGAATCATCAAATTGATATATACAGTTTAATGTTCAACTCTTAGTAGCGTGCTTCTGTAGAAGACATGCTATCATAAAACTTCATTATAGCTCAACATATGGCTTGACATGATATATAACAGATTTAGTTTTTACTTGTATTTAAACAGTGTTCACCGTAGAAAACTCAGAAGTGCTTGTAGCATCTCAAATGCACTTCTCTGCTGTTTTAAAAGTTCATCTACAAACAACACAGCCAAGGCTTTGAAGTCAGCCCTGAAAACTACCTCCAAGTTTTACAGCATTACAAACTATTCCATACCAAAAGTCAGGATGGAATCTGTTGCAGAAACATTCTCTTTCTCAGCTCATTAAAAACTCAACCCAACATTTTGATAACATTCCACAATCATACTCTCAAAAGGCTTTGTTAAATAGTACCTGAACAAACTTAAAGATGGCAAAGGCAGGAGCACTATCTTCCGAATACAGGAAACCTAAAATACTGAGGAGCTGGGTGTTAAAGCAGCTGTCCCCCAGGCCCAACAGGAAGCTGCAGAATATGGCCACGTTTTTGCTGAAAGAGAGAGGGAATCAAATTTAAAAGCCACTCATTCAAACAGCTTACACATCTATAAACTATTTGGCAGACTAATTGGAAACTGAGAATGGATGTTATCAACCTAAATCTCACTGGAAGACAACTAGGAATGCCTGGCTTGGCAAAAAGAACAGTTTCATCAGATTTTAGTTTCTTGAATGCAAAGGCTGCTGGTACCGTTACCTGCAGTTGATTCTAGACTGAATTAGAACCACTAGAACTCACTTTGGTAGTTGGAGCCACAAAACCCACAAGGCAGAGACAAAAAGCTGATACACACACATGGTAAACTCATAAAATCTGCAGGAATATTAGAAAAATACCACTTCATTCTGCAGCCAAACACTCCAGTTAAAGAAAAGTCACCTGCACTGGCACATTGACATGGTTTAGGGTAGACTTGGCAGCCCAGGGGTAAACGTCAGACTTGATGATCCTAAAGGTCTTTTCCAAACTTACTGATTCTGTGATTTCAAATGCTTAGTCGCAAGTTAGCAGCTCTGCCTGCACAAACTGACAACACTATTTTCACTCAAATTGACAAAAACACACTTCAAAAGGAAGTTGCAATGATAAGAAAGCTCCCTGCACCCTTCCCCTAACACTTAGGGCTGTACAACAGGCATAGCACAGCACCGCACCGCACCAGTTAGACCAAGTGGATTTGACAACAAGCACTGAAAGACTTTGGAAACCAGCGCAACAGCACAAGGCTGCTGCATGGAGTGTCTAAAAACACCGTCTCAGTGTTCCTGCTGTAGTACAATTGAACCCAACACTTTTAAAATAAACTGAATTCCTGACATCTAGTACAATAGTTGCTGGTCTCGCTAGTCAGGCTGTCCTGAATAGATGTCAGGAATGGCAGCTCACAAGCAACATATTTGCTATCAAACATCCTAATGCTTTTAATTCTTATGCCATTCAAGTGCTTAAATTCGATGCACACTGGTAGAATACATACCTTGCATACAAACAGAATTCCTGAAAGCTTTTTCTATGGAGTTGGTGACTACACAGAAAAGCAGCTTCAAGGAATTCTCTGTTAGGGGAACAAGCTGTTTATCTACATTGAGTTACAGCAGCCAAAGGGGAAAGTTCACATACCTTGGAATCATGTAAGCAGTATGATCTGTTCCTTCCATAGGAGCAATAGGGGCATCATTTGGCATATTGAAAAAAATCAAGTAAAAGGCTAAGAAGTGGACAATGATGCCAAGCATCACCACAGGGTTCCGGCCAAAGCGGTTCTTCTTGCTCAGCAAACCAAAGATTCCTCCTCCTGTAGCAGTGAAAAAGCTGAATAATTAAACCAGAACTGAAGATGAAAAAATAGAACAAAACTTAGAATACTGTAAAATAAGGGCTGACAGCTTAGATTATAAATTCCCCCATGCTGGAAGATCAATGGATAAGTGCTTAGCTCTTAACTGCAAAAGCATGCACCTCTCTCTCTCTGCATGTAGGTTGCTAGTGAGCAGTGGTTTTTGGTTAAACATTGTAGTACTTGAGTTTAAGCAAAACCCCAATTATTTAATTCAATTTCACTCAAATATTAGATCTCATTTAACACAAGCTGATCTTTTCAAAGACATCTTTAGCGCAACAATTTATTAAAACATTAAGTTACAATAAGACTTAAATAACAAAAATGTAAACATAATAATGTTTAAAAACGAAATATCAGAAGGCTGAAAACTCCCCAATGACATTGTAGTCCAGTGTTTCTCTCATGCCAAGACTTAAGTATTTCTTCTCTTCTTTTAGGGACACAAGGATGATGAGGGGCTGGAGCACCTCCTGTATAGAGACAGGGTGAGAACATTGGGGCTGCTCAGCCTGGAGAAGAGAAACTGCATGGAGACCTCAGAGCAGCTTCCAGTGTCTGAAGGGGGCTCCAAGGATGCTGGGGAGGGACTCTTCATCAGGGACTGTAGCAATAGGACAAGGGGTGATGGGCTCAAACTGAAATAAGGGAAGTTCAGGTTAGATGTCAGGAAGAAGTTCTTCCCTGTGAGGGTGCTGAGGCACTGGCACAGGGTGCCCAGAGAAGTTGTAAATGCTCCATCCTTGGCAGTGTTCAAGGCCAGGTTGGACAGAGCCTTGGGCAATGGTCCAGTGTGAGGTGCCGCTGCCCATGGCAGGGATTGGAACTGGATAATCTTAAGGTCCTTTCCTAACCAAACCAGTCTGGGATTCTATGGTTTGTGCTAATCCAAAAAATACAGACTCTTAGGATTCCATCAGTATGTCACCTCCTACTCCAGAACCACTTTACAGAGTGTGATGTGTAATTCACAGCAAATAAGGAGCCACATTGCTCATTCTGCTCCTATTATTTCAGGTTTTGCTCATATAGCCATTGCTGGAAGCTTGAAAGACACTACCTGTTTAAATACGAACCCCACTTTGAATAGCTATATCATCTTAATCCTTTTTTGTGTACAGGGTAGTAAATTTAGACTCACCCAAAATTTCTCCAACGCCAATAAAAATACCAGAGAGCCCAATAAGGCTTTTTGCTTCGCTGCCAAACCTATTCACAGCACCAATGCATGTTCCATATACTCCAGAAAAGAAGGTTAATTCCAGACCTTTGAAGGAAACCAAACAAATAATAAATGAACCATTACCAAAGTAAACACAAATCTTTATGTCTAAAGCCTGTTTTTTTCTACGGTACCTTTCATGCAAATATATTTGAGGTATGTAAAAGAGAAGGAAACAGGGAATTTTAAACTATATAATCATGATATTCTCCAATAAGCTTAGGAAAACTACATCAAAAAGAACAGCATCACTAACTAGTGTCACAGGCACTTTGGGTCAGTGTTGTTGCTGTGGCACAACTCTCTAGCTAGTTTATACTTCTGCTTTTCAAGAACTTTGGTATTACATCCAAGTGCCAAGTGAAATAACAAAGTAACAGAAGAAAGAAAATAACTTCAGTGTAAGAATTCCTCCCCCCCAAGTTATGGCAGTCCTAAGAAAGTCCCCACATCCCAAATACCAATTAGGAGCTAAGATTCCTAAAAATGGACTGTGCTGCTTCCCTATACATACATAATGAATGAAAACTGAGAAAGAACTGCTGCTCAAAACATTTATTTTTAATACCATTTCTGTGAGGAAAGGTGACAAAGCTGAGTCCAACTTGCATGACTATAAGCAACCATCAGTATAAGAATACCTGTTTCTTTAATAAAAAATGTATTTTAAACAAAGCAAATGTATGTCTAAACAAAGAAAAATAGCTCAAAATAAAATTGTTTATAATTTAAATCCTTTGCCTTTTGCTAATGCAAATATATAGTACACCGTACCCTGGTCCAGGCTACCTGTATGGCACAGGAACTGCAGAGCTTCAAGAAGGGTGAACTTTGAGCAGCCTTAATAATCTAAACATCAACATTCGTTAATAAAAG
>JAOEHX010039626.1:13408-23973 GCA_025448015.1 Bolborhynchus lineola
AAGGAAGCTGTTGATGTATTTTCAGATCCAAGCTACAAGAAGTACCCGTCCAAATTTCTCCTAGACTATACTAGTACGCAATTGAAGTCTACTTCACTTTCTTTCCTTTCATTCATCTGTTCATACGATACTGTCACCTGAAAGGAGTTTGGTGGTTCCCAAGCTTTCCAGTCGCAAGCCCCATTTTGCCTAGGCCCAAAATCCCAAATGATCACAGTTTCTCCCAGGCTTAAAACTCATCAGCCCTGTGTCCCTATGGGAACTGCCATCTCCAGTGTGAAAGACACTATCACCCGGCAGTCATTCTTTCATCCCTGAAGGTCTGTATTCAAAGGGAATAACTGAAATGCATTCTTGACACCTTATTTCTTCATTATTTTTTCCTCTAAGTGATTAGCACACGATCACATTATCAGCAGAATGGTGGAGAACTGGAAAGGACATGTCAGTGTGTTTTAAAGCAACTCTTATGTGGAACAGTACTTACTGAAGGCAGCCAGTGCTCTTGTCATTTTGTTTTGTGCAGACCTGGGCAAATAAATTACTTGGTCAAAATGGAAAAAGAATAACCACAGTCATGCTATGCTGGAAGGCAGGTCAACTGATCCGGTTTCCTGTATACTTTCTAGCCCAGCACTATATACTGGAATATGCTACTATATTATTAAATATTTCTGAGAATCTAAATTATTAACAAAAAAAACCCCTGTATTTCTGTGCTAGTGAATGCCATTCCAAAGTTAACCTGCTTAACAGCATCTTTCTTCTGAGCTTTTTACAGCTTTAAACATTTTTTCACAGGCATACTTATTAATCTTTTTCTAATATTTTCATTGTTCTTTAAATAAAGCAAAAATACTTCAACCGATGCTTCAGGCAAAGCTGTACTGAATCTACCTGTGTACCTGTGTGTTTCCAGTGTATTATTTTTAGGGTGGCATATATATTTAGAGATGATATGAAAAGCATATTTCAGTATGTGAAGGATAACCTATAAAAAGGGGTTTCTGCTTATTCCAGTCTTTAAACTGGGTTAATGAGTAGAAGACAAACTATGAAAGGCAAATACATGTTCAATAATAATCAGAGGTAAAAGGTAGCTTTCCAAAGGCATGCGCTTACTGGAAAAGCAGCGTGCAGTACTGCATTCCACCCTTGAGAACACATCATATAAAGAACATTCATTCTCACTTATTGAAGTACAGACACTATTCTATTACATCTAAAAAGTTCAGGTTGTTCACAACATTCATGTTTCCAGTGTAGAGGGGAAACTAAATGCATGATGCTCCAGGGAGAACTAGGAGCACAAACGTAACATGTTCTTGCCACGAGCACTTACGAGCTGTCCCCTGCGATTTCATTAGTAGAATTTTCCTCCCCTGGAGCTTTTATGTCCTCTTGTTTCCTAATCAGAAAGAACAGAACTGTGCCCACAAGACTGATAACAGTCAGAGCAATGAAGACAGTTCTGCGATCACTCTCTGTGGAAAAACAAACGAGACATAACTAGATGTGCAAAAGCAATTCAAATACCTTAAAGAACTAATACAGACATACTCCAGAGCTGTTTAAAATGCATACTCATTTTCTAACCTGCCTTCCACATGGAGTAGAAGGTGCCCAGCTGCTGGCAAATTCCTGTCCCAGTTTTATGATGCTAATAAAATATCAGCATACTAATGAGTGTCACTGGCATTTCCTGCCATGCAAAAGGTACGACCAAGAAGGAAGCCATAAATCATTAGCAGAAGAAAGTACATCTTTCAAGACTTATGTAATTCAGAGTGGACATAGCAAACTACCCCAAAGCTCTTCATGTTTCTAGAAAAGCTCTTAGCAGCGCCAGAAATATTAGTGCCATAACGTCAGGAACTGCTAAGGCTTGTAAACTACAAAGGCCTTAAACCAGTGAAAATCTCAGTAACTGATAGAGCATGGGATGTGGAGGAAGGTAACTGCTGCACTCATCACTCGTTTAGCACAATACAGAGGTCACGCCCATTTATAAGTTTTAAGCAGGGGAAATAAAAAAGCCAACAAACAACTAGTGTATGGTTCTGAAGAGATTGTCTGCGCTTGTATTTATTTCCCCTTTAGCTTAAAGGTAGATGTAAAACTGTTCTAAATATAACCTGTGTATGATTACAGGACAAGAGAATATGGGCTTCACCTTGAAATGCCTGTAATATTTTCTACAGGTTATAAAAGGAAGGAGAAATTGATTTTAAACACCATCAAACCTTCCAGTATCAACATCTTGTAATAAAGAGGAGTCTCAAGACATTTAAAGGTAGAGGAAAATGTAACAGCAGAACTCCCTCATAGTTAATTGCTCTATTCTGTGGTTAGCAAGAGCAATGAAATCTGGAACACAGGGAATTTCAGGCCCACCAGGTTCAAAGTGCTTCTAATACTTTCAATAACACTTAAATCTCTTTGTTAAGAGATGAAGGAATATGGAAGATAATATTCAAAAATCAATCTATCTGTGCTGTGCTACCAAGCCTGTGTCCGTGGAAAGCCTGAAGTCAGATCTAACAGCAGCATGAAGTAGACTATTCATCTCAACAGAGCAGTACTTCTGAAGGCTAATAATCATCATTTAGAAGACAACATCTTATTCCTGATTAACTAGAGCAGAAGTATCCTCATCTTTTAAATTTTAAAAAGAATTGACACTTCCAGTAGACATTTTACTTTAAGACTACAATAAGGAAACAGAGTCATTACACAACAGTAATCAACCCTATTTATTTACAGAATGTTTGGTTTTCTCCAGCAATGTTCAGTTTTTATAAGTACAATTTTAGATTTTGCTCTTTTCTTGGCTGATACCCTCACCTACTTGCATTGCTTTCTTACAGTTGCCATAGATCTCTGCTTTAAAACCAGAGTCGGAACAACTACCCAGCTTCTTAGGCATATAAAGTCCTGCTTTTTACAATCCCATCAGGAATTAGTCTTCAGAACCTATGCCAAGAAAGGAAGACCAAGTTCTTAAACACTCCACCAGCAACACTGCCAGTTTAAGCAGCAGCAGCCCACTCTCAGTGCAGCTGCACATCTCAAACTCAGTCTTCCTACACTACTTTGCATCACCAGATTGATTAGTGCAGCTGTGAACTGGGATAGTTTTCCTTTCTTTACCCTTATGTCACAGTTTAATCAATTTCAGTCTATACTGGGCACTTACTTTGCAATAGGGTCACGTGCACATTAAACATACAGCTATTCCAGAATACCTTTCCCCCAAAATATTTTCTGCCTAACTTCGCTATCTGTCATCATGAATGTTTCCTTCTTTTTGTTTCTATTTTGTATGCCGGAGAGGGACTTTTCATCAGGAAATGTAACAACGGGACAAGGGCTGATGGGTTTAAACTTAAACAGGGAAGACCAGAGTAGATATAAAGAAGTTCTTTCCTGTGAGGGTGGTGAGGCACTGGCACAGGGCACCCAGAGAAGCATTAAGTGCCCCGTCTTGGGCAGCCTTCAAGGCCAGGTTGGATGGAGCCTTGGCCAAACACAGTCCAGTGTGAGGTGTCCCTTCCTGTGGCCGGGGGTTGGAACTAGATGACCTTAAGGTTCCTTCCAACCCAAATCATTCTATGATTCTATGAAATGTGTATTTTGGCATGAGCATGTCTCTGCAGGGAAAATCCCAGAATAGCTGTTGTGGAAAACCTTATTCTAAATTAGCATTGTGAAGACATTCACAGACAGTATCCTAAAGGAAGGTACTCAAAGTGTACTGCATGCAGGAAAATAACATACACAATAAAAGGGCTGGGAGTACTATGGAACACTAACTGAAAAGCATACTCCAAAAACAGCCTTACAATAAATTAGGGGGGAAAACATCTGCTATTAAATAAGCTTCTTGCCACTTTCCAGTTCCTTACTTCATCATGCTATCATGTTTAAAAGGATGGCCTCCCACATAAGCAAGCAGTACCCACCTGATATGTGAGTTTTTCCTTGCCAAGCAAAGTATATATACAAGTTTCCAAAAAACAAGCTGTAAACAAAAAGGACAAAGGTGAACAGGAGCTTTCTGTGGCAAGATTAAGGGTGTAGCATCACAGTAATACTAATACTATGCAAAAAACAGTACCACACCACTGTGAAAGAAATAAAGACGCTAATCCCTCTCCATGCAAACTACCTACTCTATACAAAGCTTTAAACACAGCAGAAGATTCTTCCCTGTAATGCCAGCTCTTAATTTCTAGCCATCAAAACACAAATGGTAGCAAAACTTAAGCAATCTGCATCTATGTTGCCTGTCTCTCATTTTGGAAGGGTATAGATTAGAAAATGGACATGTTTCTGGAGGTAACGTTGTAATAATTCCTTGGAAGATTCCTGAAGTATTGCTCCAGCACTGGTGTTAACAGCTCAAGGGAAATTCCATGTTCCTACCTAGTGTTTCCTAAAATCTAGTAACTCTGAATAAATAGGGATTCAAAACAGCCCCAGAGTCAGCTTTCCTCATATAAAGCCATGCATTTTACTCACTGTAAAACACACAATTACTTGGGTTTGTGGAAACTGCTATTCTGATAACGTATGGATAGGTTAATTATGGAACCTGAAACTCAGGGAACAGAATTAGAATGACGCTGGTTGAGACATTATCAGTGACCTCTAGTACAGGCTCAAAAGCCTCAGCACCTTCAGCAATTCATTCCTTTCACCATCTCCCACTATCCAGAACTGCTGTATTAGAGATGGTACAAGGTCTCTCCCTTCAGGGACCATTTTTGGACCCACTGCCAGCAAATTTGTTTGATGCCTTTTTGATCTTGCTGATACCATCTAACTCTACACCCTCCTGTGACAAGAAGCTGTAAAAGTTTAATCACACATTGTATAAAGCAGCATCTTATCTGTTTCAAGCCAGTCCTCTTCTGGTTTCACCAAGTGACCTGAGTCCTAGTGCAGCCACGTTTGGTGCACAACAGTTCTACATTCAGCTCACTTGCTGAAACCTCCAGGTTCAGAGGCATAATCCTCCTCAGCTGAGTCCCAGGCTTCTTAGCCTCTCATGTCAGCAACCCTATCTTCTTGCATGTTTTTGTTACTTCCCCCATACCCTAAATGCATTACACGAGAACCATAAAACATATCCACACAAAATACTCAATGGCAGCAATACAGCATCCACTACCTTTCTTGATACCAAGACTTTTTTTAGTTGCAACAGCACTCAAGCTTATCAGAGTACTATCAACAGCAAGATATCTTTTCTGACTGCCAGGTCCAACTTCTTTATCTTCACTTCACCTTGTCAGTGATCTGGCAAGCCAAGGGGTTAAAACACCCAGTAAAGAAGGCACCTCAGTGGCTAGAGCCCAGCCCCAGAGTCCTTGAGCAAGGCAAGCAGGACAGACCCAAAGACTGTAAGCAGGGTCAACTAAAGCCTTGACCATCACAGAAGCTCATGTTGTCAAGGCAGGTCTGAGGTCAAGCTGGGAAGTCAGCCCACAAGCCAGAGTCAGGACCAACAATCCCCACACAGGTCCACAGTGAGAAGACAGAATAAAGCCAAAACAGGAAATCAGCCTATAGACTAGACCAACAGGACCCACAGCCAGGCACATACATGGGTACAAGTGAGCTGGAGACCCAACCTGTTGCAACACAACTCCAGAAGAAGTGAATACTCAGAACTGAGTTTAAATGCGGTTCCTGGGCCCACGGGCAGAGGGGAAGGGTATAGTGGAGGTAGCAGATGAGATAGTTCAGGACCACTAGGGCTAATTAGAGCAATCAGGATCCTGACACTAATTAGCACAGCCCTCACGATCAACAAGATTTGTGTCACGTATGCCAACGCTCCCCTAACAGAAACAGCACATTGAGCTCAGCAGAAGTTCGCAATATGTAACTTTCATTCAGTGTATAATGCACAATAGCAATAGAAATGTTCCTTCCACCTCTCCCTCCCACTTGGGGTTGGAAGTTGGTCCTTTCCAACCCAAATCGTTCTGTGATTCACTGACTATAAGGTACCAGGAGTGGTTTTTGATGCAGTCTCCACTTACCAAAATGTAAAAAGTAGAATATGTACACAACCAAATAAAGATTCACAAATAAAGCTTACCTGGACTGTAAGAGAGCCCAAAATACTCCACTGTTCCTTCCAATGGTGTTTTCATCTGAATTTACAGTCAAGCAATTTCCCTGTGCTGTCCATAGGACTGGAATAGATGGAATATATTGCTCAAGTAACAAAAATGTTTTACAGGTATATTCAAATATACCAGAGAACAGTAAGCAGGGTAAGAACAATGCTTACCAGCAGCTGCAATCCCAATAAAAACAGAAGCAGTGTAGAAAGCCCATGTAGTAGGTTGGATAAAAACCGCAATGTATAGGCTAGAATAGAACAGATCAGTTTATTGCATACAGGTAAGTGAACAATGCTTTTAAACAATCAGATAGCTCACTTAGCTTAGGTTGTATGCAAAAAAAGGGAATCTTCACTAAGCATGTAGAATTTTGTTTTCTATAGTCATTATCCTGAGACCACACCTAAACTCCAAAGTCTGGAAATGCTGGAGGAAAAATACACTCTGTTTCCAGTAACTCTGCAGGTACACATCTACTGACACACAGAGTTTCCTTCCAAGATGCTTTGCTTAGCCAGTACAATGTCATGTATGGCACGATAGCCTTAGATGTCAGAAAGACAAAGAATTATTTAAGAGGAAGCAGACAAAAATTCAAAAGTAGTACTTACCTATAAAATACACCACTAACAACCATGGAGAGCTGAGGTTTTACTACTGCAACCACTGAGGGTGAGAGAAGATTTGATGCAGAGAATACTCCATAAATGATGGACATGCTACAAAAATAAACAAAGATGATTAAGTACTTAAAACATAGGGTATAAGAATGCACTGATTTAAGAATGCTCACTTGATTCCAAAACATCAAGTTAAGTACATATACAATTTATGTAACTGCATAACCTTCATGGTCAAACATTTCCTTTCTTCCTTATGTTACTTTCATCCATTGCACTCTATATGGGAGTGTTTCTTAGATTGCTGAATAGACTATTGCAGGCAAGCATGGTAATTTACAACACGCATTTGTCGCACTGCACCTCAACAATAGTTACTGTACTTTGTGCCTAGGACTTCTAGCGGAGAATGGTCCAGAGCCTTGCTTGTCTCCCAGTGAGGTTTTTATGTTCTGCCAAATACACCACAGAAATTTTGTATAGAAGTATTTTCTGCCAACTATATTTTTAGTTTAAATGAAGACAGTAAACCCTTCAAAGCAGCAACCAGGTTCTCCTACATGAGCAGTTAATTTGGGATACAAAAGATCCCTGCTCACACTTGACAAGTTTGACTTTGCCAGTGCAATTAAACAGAATAGCTTCTTGTGGCTTTGCTTCTCATTTCTGACTGCTTCTTTCACATTTATGTTCCAGCATCTCCTGGAAGCTTATCTATGCCACTTATCCTACACAAAGGTCTCTTCTCCCAAGTAACAAGTGATAAGACAAGAGGAAATGGCCTCAAGCTGCACCACGGGAGGTTTCAACTGGAGATTAAGGATAATTCCTTCCCCAAAGGGTGCTCAGGTGTTGGAATAGGCTGCCCAGGGCACTGCTGGAGTCACCCTCTCTGCAAGTGCTCACACACCGTGTAGGCAAGGCCCTCAGTGGCATGGGTTAGTGGTGGCCTTGGCAGCGGCAGGGAACGGCTGGACTTGATGATCTTAAAGATCTTTTCCAACCTGGTTGCTTCTGACTCTATGACTCTAAAGGCGAACAAGCAGGGCCTTAGTGAAAAGTTTTGTTTTAAAACTTCCACATTCTTCCTCTCCTAAGATAAAAACCTGACAATGTGATGACCACATGGTGGGTTTTCTCCCTAGAAAGAGAACGTGCAAAACAGATCTGTAGTTCAACTAGAAGTAATTCAAAGTAGAACCGGAGTGAATGTGAGAAGCCTGTTTAAAACTCCTTTAAGTATGTCACTAAATTGCGAAGTCAGGAGAATACTACAATCTCTTGAGAGTATATCACTAACAGATGGCATTATAACTGCTTTCACCCTGCAAGGAGCAAAGTAAGATTTGTGTAAATTACCTTGTGTAGCCACTGCCATGGAAATCCGTGCTGTTTAAATTTGTGATAACAGTTTGCTGTGAGGAGAAAATCATACATTGTCATATGCTAGAATGTATCTTGTAGTCTGAGAACACTTGCATCAGTTTGAAGTCGGTATCAAACATTAGAATTGATCATTAATAGACTCTATAAAGTACTTACTTTAAACCGTTAATTACAACTCACACCACCTCCACAATGAAGGTGAAGGAGATACTCAGCAGGAAAACATGCTTGTAATAGTAATCAGTATATCACGATTTCATCAGAGACCTGTTTCATTTCACTGAACCCCTCTCTAAGGTAGATTTGTATGACTATCTTAATTTAAAAAGTGGGAAAAAAGGAGAAGTTTCAAAATACTCTCCATTTGGCCTAACTCTGAGCTTCTGATTAGAGTTTCCGTTCTTTCTGGTTTCCTGTTATTTCCCTGTTCCTATTTTTTTCCCTTGAATCAGCTTTAATGATCATGAGACCACAGAATTAGTTGGCTTGGCAGGCAGATCTGATTGAAAGTCACTTGGAATGACTTTAATGACAATAAATTACATGATTGCATGATCACCGAGTCTAATTTAGTGAGGTGCTCTCAATTCACTGCTGCACTTCTAAGATTCCTGGGCTGTACTCATATCCAGTATCATGTTGAATATGACACTTACAAAAACTTTCTAAAGTAGTTACACTCCTATAAAGCAGTGAAGGACATTTATACGCCTGAACCTAGGAAGGATTCTTCTTGCACACAAGAAAAGAGAAGCTGCAAGACCAGTAGGCTCAAGAGGTATTTTGAAATCAAACTGTCCTTCAGACACATTACTAGTACTGAAAGCAATGTCAACAGCTCAGTAAGTTAGAGGATCTGGATTGAGTACAACAGTAGTAGGATTCTAAAACTGTAAGCAGTTTAGAGTGTAATCTGCTTTTAATAGTAAATTTGGATTATGTTATGCTCAATTTTGCTTCAGTGCACAAAGAGATACACACTACTAAAGCAGTAAGTTACTTTTTCAAATGGTGACTTGGCACTTGTAGCAATTATGGAAGTCTGACTACTTGTCAGATGTTATCCTCATACTCCCCCTCAATATCTAGTTTGTTAGAACAGAAAAATATGTTTAGATTAGGAAAAACACTCAAGGGCATAGTTAATAATAACAACTTCGGCAAATATTTTGAAAGACACTATATGGAATAATCAGAAATACAAGTCCCATGTAATTCAATTGTTCAATATTTAAGTGTCAAAACAGACACTATTTTAAACTGAAAACATTTGGTAAGATTAATTCTTTCCTTTCTAAGCAAACAGGCACAGTACCATGTGTAGCTCTGCTACCTTAAACTGCTTACTTATCCATTCACCAACTTCATCTAGTTAACACAGAACCAACAAAGATAAAATGTCAAGGTGTCTTGCACATTGAGAAATGACACATGAAGTACCTCTTAGAGTACATAAAAGACAAGGAAGGACAAATAACTATGATATCAAACTTGGCATGTTTTGAAATCCACACCTACCGCAATATTTCCACAGGTTTGGAAAGCAGTGAATATAAACATAAATGAGACTCCCAAGATAATGATGTTGAAAAGTTTTTTGGATTCAGGAGACATCTTGCGTTTTCTTGCCAAGGCCTCAGCTTCAGTCTGGAAAAAGTCTATTTTCCTTTAAAAGTTTCCTCTTAACTGCTGTTAAAAACAAACAAGTAAAAAGAATAAAAAAAAAAACAAGAAAGCTTAAAAAATGATCATTACTGCGGACTACTTACCAGCTGTTAGGACATAACCATCAACCAACTCTTAAATACTGTGCAGTAAAATCAGTAACTTGAAAAGCAAACAACAAAGAAAAGTCTGGTACAAAGGGTAAAGCCCCACATTCTCTACCTTTTCCCATGAAGTTAACAGAGCAGACTGCGATGTGTTACTTCTTCATGACATCACTTTCCCCCAGATGAAGTTCCCAAGGTAACAAGCCAGTTCATCAGCTCAGTTTGAAATCCAAATTCTGGACCACTGCCTCCAAATCACCTGACGAAGGAAAAGATGAGACATTCGTCCACAGGAGTCATTTCCATGCACGTTGGACAGGAAATAAGGCACATTTCCCAATCTAGATCAGCTGACCCAGCCTGTGTGCACTGTGGGAAATGCAGTTTTATGGAAGTACACCTTTGCTGCTTCAAGGGGTGGTAATCTGCTAATCCTTAACACAAAAGGATTTGCACTTGCCTAAGAATTGTAATCTCTATCCACCAAGTAACACCTGGCAAGACAAGAAAAGCCTCAGGAAATCATCTAAGCCAACTGTTTAATCCACTGAATCTACACACACAGAGTTATTCTGATGAAGAGAATGTATCATCTAAACGTCTAGATAGGAGTGAGGAGCTGTGCAAGCAGGAATAGATAAGGACAAAGG
>JAOEHX010039627.1:0-67001 GCA_025448015.1 Bolborhynchus lineola
AAAGAATACCTGCTTGTCAACTGGAAACCTTTGTTGGAGGGTTTGTTCCTGGAGTTTTCTCCGAATCAAAATGTAGGAACCAAGATTTCCTTTTTCAGTTTGTTCTTGAACCAATATCCCATTCAGAAGGGAACTGCTGCTGCGTGCTCCTGCATATTATTAATTACGGAAGCAGTCTGTGGTACTGTGGAGCCTGATTTCTTACTGGGAAGAGCTCCATACTTCTTGGAGCTAGAGCTTCTCTAAATTCCAAGTCAGAGCCTGCAGCCTCCAAATGCAATTAGCTGAGCAGTGTCTTCCTTAAGCGGCACTAAGGCCTAATGCATTTAATGCTGAGTCAAAACGGTTAAAACTGAACTTCAAACAAACATATCAATCATTTCTCCTCCATTGGATTACACCTGTATCAATCACAATCTTTGCAACAACCATAAACCCACTGTTCCTACACTTCTCACTGCTTTAAGTATCAATGTCCTTGACTTGGCATGGGCGACCTGCATTCTAACTCATCTTTTGTCAGGTGAAATGCCTTCTAATTTCCTTTTTTGACAGGCAGGTATGATCCATAACTGCTAAAACATTAGGTCCATTTGTTATTGCAGGAAATGATGTAACTTAATAGAAGTTACCCTGTAAAATATGAGAATAACAGGAGTTTGGCTGTAGGTAAAAGCTAGATATATTCAAATAGAAATAAAGTTCACATTGGGCCAGTGGCAGTACATAAATCACTGAGTCAGGTTACTGAGAGATAGATATGGAGTCTTTTGAACTGAGGTGCAGTGTTCTTTTCAAACACTGCTCTGCTGCCAGCCACTGGCTTTGATGTAGAAACCCTGGTGTGAACTTTGCTTGCCTGTGCTATCAGGAAGATCATGATAATCATAATGGTCCATTCTGCCCTTAAAATCCCTGGCAACCTAAAGTAGTGAATCTGAGTATGAATTTTTCAACACTGACACTAATGTCTCTCTTCTGCAGAGCTGAGCTGTGGAAATACTTGACAGCAGGTGAGCTCAGCAGCTCACACCAGAGCGTCTGTGGAAAACATTCCGAGCATGATTATGGCAAATTATTGCCTTGCATCATGTTAGGGATATAATCGATGAAGTGCAGTATTTTCTCTTGTTCCAACTGTTGACAGCAGAAGGATGCTCCCAGCCCACTCAGTGCCTGGCTCCCCTCTGATTTTGGGCAGGCTGGAATTACTCTAGCTAATGGAGTGACTCCTGGCTTTTGTATGTGAATGATGTGAGACTCCAGCCTCAGGGGATGCAAAAAATAAGCCATGTTTTCCTCTAGTCTTGCAATACAGGAGAAAGATGTGTGCATAATCACAGATAAGGACATCCATTTAATGTGAGATTTAAGCACCCAGATTGATGAGATAAACCTGTGACTAAGTCTTAGCTGTCTGTTGAACCAGCTAGTGATGGACCCAAGAGCCCCTGCACCTTCCATTAGAGGACAAAGTGACACAATGCAACAGATACGATGTGGGAAAGATAAACGTTACTGAGCAAAGACATGAGTCCCTTCTGGGTTGCAGCATGTGCCAAACTAGAGTGCTGCCACCTGCTTCTGTTCTGCATTTAATGAATATTCCCTGAACAAAAGAAAAGGATGTGCAAATCGTTATTAGATGAGGCAGAAGAAAAAATTATCTCAAGACACAATCATCTCCTTCCCCTGCCTATTGAGCTGAAGTTACACTCTTTGGAGCAATAGGATAACAGCAGCAGCAATTTGAACTTCCCATCAGACTGTCTCTGTGTGCCTGAGCTGTTACCTTAATCCACCATCTCAACAAAATGGGAGTCTGGTGTCTTGGTCTTGATTAGTTCTTAGCCTGGACATCACAGAACGCCAGGTAGATAAACCATTGTGGTAGGGAAAACTAAGAATACCACTACATGCTGGTGGCTTCAGTGCCTGGCTGCTGAGCAGCCAGAAAATGACCTGGGCCTGTGGTCAGCAAGCACAGGAGAGTCTGGGAACTTTTCCACCAACCTCAGTGGGCACTGGGTTAGGTTTTTAGGGTCTTAACTCAGATACATTCTGCAGTATTCTTGAGTATCACCTGTGGGCCCTAAGCAATGCTCCAGAGGTGCTCTGCTGCTCAAGCCCTTGCTTTCCCCGGCTAGGACTGAGCAGAGATGGGAAAGCTGAGAAGTTCCTATCTCAGTCCTAGTTCTCTGAGCCCAGTCACTGGCAGTGTTTGCCCATTTTCTGAGCATGTGGTTTCTGTTGTCATTTGCAGCCATTTATCCTCTTCCTTGGTTGGTGGTTGAAGGATCTATCTCAGGCAGATTTTATGTGGGATTTTCTTGTCAAACTCTGCCTGCAGCATCCTGGAAGGAAAATGAGAGATGAGGATGAAAGTGCCACCTCACACAAGGAGGCCTGAGGGACCATCAGAGTGCCCAGGACATGCAATGCCAGGTTGATGGCTTTATGAGCAGCTTGGCTAGAGCATGTGTTCTTCCAGTGTGTTGTTCTGTGATGCACTCATAAAACAAGACTGTCCTCCTGCTTTGTACAGCTGACTGCAACAGCTCTCACTTCGGAGAGAGCATTTGGAGCTGGCAGAGGGAGAGATAAAACATAGAAGTTGCTTTGGGCTCCAGCTTCTAACACTGCTGTGGAGCTGAATCCTCCTTGCCCATTCAGTCTTGGCATGCTTTTACACAGGGTGTCCTTATTCTTCCTCTCATCCGCTTCAAACATGGGATTAGGCAAAGCATTCAAAATCAGGAACAACCACCAAAAAAACCCTTAACCACTAAATAAACAAACCCAGGCCGTCACAGGGTAAAATCAATTCCTGTTAGTATTCTGTGCAATGCAATAGAAGCAATTCTACTTAGCCGTGCCTTAAATGCCGCTATATGTCACACTTTGCAGGAACTGATAGTTCAATTTTCAGCATATTGATTTCCAGTTAAATCAATGGTTTTGAACAAGTTCACCTGCTCAACCCGTGGAGCAGACTTGAGATACCCAATCTGCAGCAGGGGTGTACAGAGAGGCCTGAAAAGGTAATTGGGGCTGTAGGAGATGGTGTTATGCTGCTCACACATGTAACATAGTTGAGCTTCAGGCCAAAAAGGATGTTTTGCTTTGTTCATTAAGGAGCTCATTTGTGTAGGAGCACCCAGAAGTTCTGGCAGTGGAAGCTTAGGGTTATGAACAAGGGAGTATGTTCAGTGACAAATATGTATGCAGCATTTTGCACAACGGATGAAAGCCAAAGGAGGAAAAGAGCTATGGAAGTGTAAGGGAAAATATGGCAAAGAACACAAAACAATTCAGGACTTCTTTCCAAGAAGGTGACCTCACTGTAGAGTGTAGTAGCAAAGAGACATTGGTGCATTGGTAAAGAATGGTGAGGAAATCATGCATGCTTTCTATGTTTGCAAAGTTCATATTAACCAAAACCCTCTCTTTCACCTCTGGCATCACCCCAACCAACTGAATGCATGTGGTATAAATGTTCTTATTCACATAGTCTGAATATACATAGCAATTTTGGCATCAACTTACAAAATGACAAGAATAGTACCTTCCTTACTCTGTCAGTACTCTGAATACTAAATCCTAAAGGAAAAAGATTTGCAGGGGTTTAGATAAGACCTGAACATCTTGCCACAAATCAAGTTAGGCAGATACAGTTTGGAAGAGTCACTGTTTGCCTCTCTGTGCTTTGGGCATGGATCCAAATGTTCTAGGTCTGAAAACGCCCGCTCTGTCCACCTCAGCACTGTAACCTCTCCTCACTTGTGCTTTTAAAGTCTGTGTTAGTTCCATGGTGGTCTATTGGCACTGCCTATCGCAACCTATGGGAAATGGCCACCAAGGACAGGGACAGACCCCTGAGCATTCCAGGCACTGGGGCTGCCTGGGCCAGCACCATAAAGGCTTCCTCTGGGGGATGCTGGGTGGTAGAATCCCCATGACATAGTGCCCACAGCAGTCACAACACCCTGGGGCAGGATAAAAGGAGGGCATCCTCCTGTGCCCCATTGACAGCCTGTGCAGCTTCACTGCTGGAACAGAGACATCCCAGAGGAAGTCTTTAACGAGCTGGTAGAATTACTTGGAGAGGGCAGAGGAAGGAAGGCTGGAAGGTGGACAAGGAGCTGCAAGGGCAGCTCCTGCGTGGGCCACATTTAAAGTTCTCCTGATGGAGTAAATTCTTTCCTCAGCCTTCTGGGAGCAGCTCCTCAGGAGATGAAAACCACCGGCTTCAGGAGGTGCTCAATGCCATTGGGCTTTTCCAGCTGGATAGCAGTTGCAAGACTTGGGAATGAGAAGCACTGCAGAGCTCGCTGTTCTCATCCCCTGAGGGGCCAGGGGCAGCAACAATAAGAAATGGGGTGCACAGATGGTGAAGGGGGTCCCAGTGCTTTAGATCACCCACTGGTGTCTCTTGTTGCAAGGCCAGGGGCACTTTTCATGCATGGAAGCTGCTGAGATGCTGGCTTCAGGTTGAGAGAGAATAATGGTTGGGCATCTTCTGGGAGGCATGGCCAGCCCCTAGCAGGGCTCCTTTGGACCATTTTGGCTTCTCATGTTCCACAAAGGTGGCTCTTGTGCTTCCCATCCAGGGGGAGGAAGCTGAAGCAAAAGACTCTGCTGGTCCTTACATTAAGCAGTTGCATCAGTGCCAGATAGAGAAAGGGGACCTCATGCTGGAGAGCTAATACCTTGTTCTGCAAAACCAACATATTCCATGCAGGAAGAGCAGGTAAGTCTGTAAGATCTAGGGACAACACTCAAGTTAGCTGTTACAGCTTGTATAGTTAGTTATAACTGTATAGCTAATGCAGCCCTGGGACAGAGAGTCACCTTTTTTCCTTACTGAGGAGTACATTTAGCCATAAGATGCTCCAGTTTTTCCGTGGAAGTAAGCTGCCTGAACACACCGAAAAGTTTGCACCAAGTGTGCTAACATAGAGCAACCTCAGGTTGGAGTAGTGGGATAAATTAATCACCAGCATGGCTCTGACCCCACGCTCACAGCCAGTTACTAAGCATCATGCTGGCTGTGGGTGCTCAGCACAGCAGGCAGCAGCAACCCCAGAGCCCTGGGCTGGAACATTTATGGTTTTTCTTCTTTGGTTTTTCTTTTGAAAGGAATATAGCAAAAAATACCACAGGCTCTTAATGGCCAAGGCTATGCTTTATCAGAACACAATGTAATGAATTAGAACAAGACTGGCAAGACTAAATGCCACCCAGAAAACAAATCATCCTTTCAGGTTAGACCTGGCTTTCTGGATCAAAACAAGTTCCTTGAGGGTCTTTGTCTGTCACCTCTGCTTCCTGGCTGTGAATTGTTCCCTGTGGCAGGCCAGGAAGCTCCCCAAGCATCTCCTGGTGATGCTGGTGGCTGTTATCTTCACTTGCCCTCTTATTCTCAGCACTGTCTCCTAGCCCTCATTCCAGGCGCTTGTAGTGAGGACAATGCAATCAAACAGCCCTTCTTGCCTGGTTACACCACTGCTTTGGCAGGATATCTCTGCCCAGGGACTATGAACAAATAGCTTTATAACTGTCCACTATTCACAGACCCTCTTCTTGCTGGAACCTTCTCAGATTATGGAGAGACAGCAGTTGGTGAACATTCCCATATATGATATTGCTAATGATTGTGGTCAACTGAGACTAATACCGAGGTTTAGTCAGAGATAGGCTAGGCAATTACTGAGGATTGCTTTTAGGCATAGGGGACCTTTCCTGGTGGGAATGCTGAAGTAGGGGTGGTGTGCCTTGTTCATTGTGCACCTCTAATGGTGAAGGAATATAGGTGATGCTTGAAAAGGGGCTTATGAGGGTAAGTGAAGTATCTGATGAGGAAGCTGCTTTTCCTTATCCACTGGGCAAACTGGGAAATGCAGCAGGTATAGGAGTGGCATAAAGTGCTCTGGTTTTGCTCAGGATGGCTGGGGTTTTGATAAGTCCTTTTGTGCTTTTCATTCATATGCTTCTGTACTATGGTGGGTAATATTTATCAAGCTACTTTGGCCATCTTGTCTGGACTTTGAGCATTTATTCATCTCCTTTTACCTGCTTTGGGTTTCCTCCCTTTTTGTATGAGCAATCTGTCAGAGAAGTGCTCTCTACAGAAGTTTGTTATTTCTTTCCCTCTGAAGGTGAGTGGTGAAGTGTGGCTTTGCTGCTGTCTCTTTAATCTTTTAATCTGTGTGAGTTTTCTGGGTACAAAGCAATTGCCCAGAGGGTGAATCATTGTCTGCTGTGTGCTGCTCTCGTCTCTCCTAGGCCCCTTATGGCATGTGTGGGGTGAGAGGGGTGAAGTGGTTTTCATAGGCTTAGGAGGCATTCAGGGGAGTGTGCTTATGTGGCACATGAGGTAGGCTGGGAAGCAGGCATCCTGGAGCTGAGAATGTCTCTTTTCCTGGTTGCAGACCAGGTATGTGCTCCTAGGTTCAAGAGCAGTCAAGCAGTGTGCCAAGTAAACCAGTAAGGAGCTAATGGTGGGATTCCAGCAGCTGTGAAAGTGCACAGAACAGGCTGCACCCTAATGGGCTTGTTAGGTTAGATGCAGCCCAAAAATGTTGATGTGCCCTGAGTCAATACTGCTGGGAAGGCGCAGCATAAAATCCACTCTACCAACTTGTTTCAGATCCATGGTGACTTTGCATTGTACAAGCTCTGGTAGTGCTGCTTTCTTGGCAGTTTTGCTCCGCAGGCATTATCTTATCCCTGCATCCTGACCTCTGAGCCCTCCCTGTGCTAATATTACTGGGCTGAGAAGCACAGGGATTATTTTAAGAAATGCATATGAAAGTATCCCTGATGCATTGCTATGCTTTTGCATATCTGCCTTAAGCAGAGTTCCAGCTCAACAATATGAGACATATCAGTGCAATCAGCATACTTAGTAAATAAAGGAGTGCAATTTGCTTTAATCTTTCTAGTTTGTTTCTTGGGCCCATGACAGGTCCGGGGCTGTCCCACTCAGTGGCTGCTTTCTCATTTTTCCATGCTCTTGGACATTGCAGGGCAGTTTTCTCTGGAGGCAGGTTCGAGCTGTCTGCCTCAGCACGAGTGGAGCTGACAAGCCCAAGCAGCTTGCAAGCTGAATCCAAGGTTGCAAGCCCGGAGGTTATTTAGAGAGATGTATGGAAGCATTATGGAATAGGAGCTGGAAGCTGTTTCCTCCTTTTCTGACCTATTGTTAGTGTAGTTGCAGGGGTTAAGGCAAACTCCACAGTTCTGCTCTTTGCTTGTAACCGGCTCTCCAGCATCGCTGCAAGGAGCTTCCTTTTAGCTTGATAGATTTTAGACTTTAATTTTTCTTGTTTCTGAGTTTGTGACCCTCCAGCACACCTGAACTCATGGAGCACAAAAGCATTTGCTGCTTTTCCCCCCACAAAAAAAGATACTTAGCTAAATTTCACTTGTGAGTGTTAGACCTGATATCTGTGGTATAGAGGAAACCAAGTACTCATGAATATTCTTTTGACCCAGCTCTGCATAATCCTAGAGCCGGGATTCAGAGCTTTTCCACTTCTTTTCCAATCATTTGTGGATGATGGCTTTTTTGTTCTCAACAAAGTTTGGCCAAAGCAAAAGTGTTTTGAATGCTTAGAGTCCAACTGCATCTGTGTGGCAGCAGGCATGCAGTGCTGGGTCCTATTACAAGCCATAGTGTTTCTTCTCAAACCAGCCAGGAGCAAGGTGCTTCCATCTTCTTGTTGATGGACAGTGTGCAAACAGTAGGAGTGACCAGAGGGGCTGTGCAGAGTAAGGTGGGTTCTCAGCTTAAGCACAAATGGGCTGGAGGTGAGGGTTGGTAACACTGGTTTTACAAGAGATTGTTTTTCCTGGCTCAAGTTGTGCTTCCCAGGGCGTGGGTAGGCATAGGCAGCTCTAAGCTTGCTGTCTCCTCACCTCCTAGGCAGTATTGAACACAGTCTAACATAGTGGAGGCACAGAGATGAGGGATTCCACTCCCTGGGCCAGAAGTACCATGGGCAGCACTTTATTACTGAGACTCTGATGCTGCTGTCGCACTCTGTAGGGTCAGAGTTATATACAGATCCTTTGTTTCCTTTCCATCTCCTGCTGCCTCTTCCCTCTTTTGCAGATCCCAGTGCTTTTCCTTTGTGTATGCCAGGATTGGGAGCAAGAGCCTGCTTCCCAGTGTTTCCTCAAGTGCTCCAAAACAAGTGGAGAGAAGCAGCTGCTTCTTTAAATGGCAGAATCCTTCCCATGCCATCTCCATTAACATGAAGCTGGTTTTATAATAGGTGTTTAAAACTTTCAAGTATTCACTGGCTAGGTTTGAATCTTGCTTTTAATTCTCTGGCATCGTTGTCCAGACCTTCAGCTGCTTCCAGGGTTGTTTCTAGAGGCAGGATGTGTTATCCCTGTTCTCACCCTCCTCCAGTGCAGGCAAGAAGCAGTGCTGAGAACAGAGGTCACTGAGCATGTTGTTAAAACTCTTCCATTTGCCTGACAAATAAACAGGACAGACTCAAAAGCAGTGACAAAACCCACAACTGCATTGGCATTGAGGAGACGTGGTGCGATACGCTGCAGGATGCACCATTAGTGTTTGGCTGAAGCAATGCTAATCCGGGCCTGACAAATAGGCAGCCCAATTACTGCAGCTATTCCACAGAAGTAATGGGGAGTTTGGGAATGGGACTGATGAGCAGCTTCCTAACAGACTAATGAGCAGCCTGGCTGCTCTCCATCAAAGGCCTAATGGAAGTTGGTGCAAGACCCCTGGGGAGGTTCAGGAGAACGTGCAGACTCGGAATTGTCCAAATATAGCATTGAAGTACAGCAAAAACTGAGTGGAAGCTTGTGCTTAGCATGTGGATAAATGAACTTAATTGTGACAGGTGCATGAGAACCAATACATCCTCAAAGGGGGTTATATTTGCATTGTACAAAGGATAAGGAATAGATAAATGTATATTTAGGAGAGCCATTTTAGACTTAGAGCTTCTGGGTGACTGGAGATAACTTTTGTGCCAGCTAGTGGAGGAAGCTGCCAAGAAAATCAGCCTCTTGGGGTGTGGTTATTGAGGAAGAGCAGAGAAAAAGGGAGAGTAAGAGCTGTGGGTGAAAAAGCAGGTATTGGAGTTGGTTTGGGAGGAGCTGCTGAGAGACAGATGAGGAGATAAACAGGAGCTAAAGAGGACTTTAGGGAGAGCCTGGGCATGCGTGTGGAGCTGAAACCATCAATCAGGCATTTATATCTGCTGTCTCATAAGCAACTGATAGCTGTCATCCCCATCCCTCTGTACTGGAGGTCCATGAGATCTTTAACAGCTTTCTACTGCTCTTCATCATAGGTTAACTGGAAGATTGGCTGTGGATGTGAACATCAGGATCCTGCTGATTAAATGTGTGAAATTCAGTCCTGCTGGACTGTAGGCTATTTTTTTCCTTCTCAGCTTTTAATTTTTTAAGGATCCATGAGCTGAGGGTATTGGTTAAGTTGGCAAAGTCAAGATCTCAAAAAGGAGGCACCCTCTATGCATCCTAAATTCCCTTCTCTGATTAAGCATGATGCAATTCATTCTAATGAACTATTCCAGTGCATGCAAGAGCTGACCTGCAGCTGCTTTTGTTGCCTCCCTGTGCTCCTGGCAGCATGGGCCCTGCAGGTGTTTGTCATTTTTCTTGTGTGGCTGCTCACCATGAGGTTAATGGCTGATTAACTGGGATTCAAGATATGTTTCTTTGACTGGCAACTATTATAGCATGTGAAATGTGTTTGGGAATCATGTCCCAAGATGGGTCAGAATTGGAGCCACAGAGGATTTAGGTAACTTAATATTCTCCAGGATGAGTGAAATAGTTGCTATTAATTATAGTTATACAAGAGATGGTTGGAAAAGTATCTGTCAAATAGTACATGTAGTGGAAGCCTGCCCAGCACATGGGTTAGGCCCCTGCTTAGAAGCACTGATGATCTTTTTTAATCAGCTTCTAATTTCTTCCGATTTTTTCTTCTGCTGCACAGGCCTTTAATTCTGAGTGATCTCTTGGAAGCCCTTAACTGTGTGTTTGCAACCTGAGAGGAATGACTTGCTTGGAAGTGGCTTGGTGATGATCTCAGAGGGATGTAGAGTAGGATAAGATGTTTTGCAATGTATCGTCAGTTGCTACTGAAGTGATAACACGAATCCCTTGCCAGTTTTCCACTGTGAACAGCAGTCAGATCCTGCCTGTTATACTTTTGATGAGGAAAGTTGCAGTGTCTGAACGACATATTTTGCTTTAGCTGCCAGAGTAATAAGTTACTTCTGTACAGAAACTGAGTTGTAATTATTCCTAATGGTGTCATGTTGACTTCGTTCTTTTACTGCTAAGTAAAAAGCTGGTTTCTGTAAATACAGGAAACCAAAACCCATTAATAATAAAACTATGGCTTCTGCAAGCGTGGACCTGAATGAAGAGTGTAGAGAGATGCACGAACATTTATTCCAATCAAAGTAAATTTTCCAGCAAGTTATTTCTGATCCTTTCAGTCTGTTCCTCATCAGCATTCATAGAAGTAGAAATTGTTTGTGAGAACTTCTGCAAGAAAAGGAACATATGAATATTAATGGTAATTACAAGAACTGACATGCAACTGTATGTGCAAAATATGCCTGTCATGGGGTCTTGGTAGATTTTGCATGGTTTTGCAACATCTCTAGTAACAAATGTGGGTACAAGTGTAATACCAGGTGATGGATCAAGCCCTCCAGGCAATAAGTAGCTAGGAGTCAAACAAAGTGATCTCTGGGGAAATCCTTGGCTTGATCTCTTTTTGTTTACAACATTGAGTTCAGAAATAAATACGCATTTTAGTTTATTTACTAATCTACATTTTTGTAGGCTGTTAGAGTAGGCAGCAGAAAAAACACCTACTGACTTCAACAATGTCAGGTTTTCACCTGCAACTCTTCAAACACAACTTGTGAATGCAATTTGCCAACAAAATAGAACCAAATTTATTAGTTATTCCTGTGACTGCACAACTGTGCAGAATTTTGTACATCTGCCTGGGTCTGCTGCTGCTTTCAAGTAGAAAATGAAATAAAAATGAGTAGGGTGAAGCAATGACTCTCTGAACAGATATGTATTAATGTAAGTATAGAAATCAGCTGCTTAGAATTCAGGATTGTTTTCCTGTTTTGCATGAATCTCTGGTGGTCTGACACCAGTGTTACTATTTCTGTTTCATCCCCCTCCCTCTCCTACATAAGCACTGGTGTGATCATCCTGATGATGAGGTGCTGTTAGTAGTGAAGGTTCTATTAATCTGTGTGTTATTAATCCTTTTACTCTAAGCTTCAGTACTGCACAGAGTTCCTTCTGAGCTTCTACCTTAATCTGAATTACAGATAGATTTTTAGTAAGATCTCTGCTTAACCAGCTTGGGCTGCTGTCTAGTTTTGGATGCATGCATGTTCCCATTGGAGTGCATGTGTCAAAATACTTGCTACAGGGTTTTGTTTGTTTGTTTTAAACTACACTTGGACTTCTTTTCCATATTGCATGAGGTGGTGCTTGAAACTGATTTGTTCCATTTCATTCTGAAAGAGTGCTAATAGCTTATCTGCATTACTGTTTCTGCTCTGTTATTGAGTGGCCTACCTTTCCTGACTTTGAACCTACAGCCTCCAAGTTTGCTGTCTGGGGATGTGTTGCAACGTCTGGTTGAATGTTTGCTTGTAAAGTGCTTCTATATAGTAACTACAAAAAACCTTTCAACCTGTGAAAGGGAAAAATTAATGTGGTATAAGGATTTGGAAATATTTGCTTGATTCTGAAAGATGTGGTTCATGGATCCTTTGCAGTTCCTTGAGAAGTAGAAGCAGGAAGAGGGACACACTGAAAGTGGTTGATGTGTTTTCAGTACAAAATTAGGGAGAGCTGTTGCCAAGACTGACCTGGGGAGAAGAGCCTTCTCAATAGCTAAATAGCAGTGAAAGGGTGACCTGGATGTACCCTGCTTGACAAGAATGTTATCCAGTGTAACTGCTTTTCTTTCTTCCTCCTTTGTGCACTCCTTCCTTTTGTCAGTTCTTTATTTGCCTGTTTTCATCCCATTGTTTGTCATGCTTGTATCTATGATGAATGTGACATGAAACTGCTTACAGCATCCCACAGCCTTGAGAGAGGATGCTCTGATGCTGCTTTTAGGAGGAGCAGTGGCTTAAATCAAAGGTGTGTAGCAGCTGAGCAGGTTGTAGAAAATTGCTTGACATAGAAAAATTACTTGTGTCTAAGTGTTGCTTGTCTTCTAGCACTCTGGAGCAAGGATGTGAATTGAGCTGGTTTATCAGTCACGCTAAGAGTCAGCGTACTACACAATTAGACTTGAAATTCTGCTGCTTCCTCTGTGCACTGTTCAGGGACAGAGAGAGATAAAGAGAGCAGTGTGCCACGTTTGTGTGCAGCTTTCCTTCCTACGACTGTGTGTTTAAATGCTTCTGCTGAAAATTGGATGAGTTTTAACCCATAGGGGAAGGCAGACACTCTATAGACAGGTCATAGGAAATTGTTTTCAGTGCTTTTTGCACAATTGAAAGGACATGGACCAAACTAGAAATCTCACTTGCTTTCAGAAGTAAGTTTCATGGCAGGGATAAGAGATGCCACCTAGAAATGCTCTAATGTCACCACCCAGACTTTGGGATGGGAGGTTGGCATGCAAATACCTGTAGAATGTCTAATCCCTACAGAAGATCATTACTACATCTTGTAGGAATGGAGGTAGTGTTTTATCCAGGGACTGTGCTTATGTCCCCACAGAACACCTGTGCAGCACCAGGCACTGATTTGTGCTGGGGTTAATCCTTCACTGAAGAACATACTGCAAGTTATCAGGGTGTGCTGGTAAGTGGCTGCAGGTACTAGTGGGTGCTTAAGGATTTTAATAACCATTTTCAGGCTTGGTAATGACAGCAATATTTTATTACGAAAGCAGTCCTTTTCCTTACTCTGTAGGTTCCAGCTTATAACTGATAGCTAAATAGTACTATAATTATACTCTAAAATACATTCAAGACCTGGTTTTATGACTTTGAGAAGTACTTTCTCACAGGAGTAGGTTCCTTGACTTTAAAGACAATGGTCACAGGAACAAAGATGCAGATTTATGTCTTAAATCTGTATTGCACATGCAACATGTAAGGTATTAGTCAGATGCTGTAATTATTATTTCTGTACAAGTTATGGAGTCAGTGTGGTTGCTTCTGTCTGAGGAGAGTACTGATAGTGAATAACTGAGAGGAAGCTACAAAGGAAACTTGGTTGATATTCAAAAGACAAGATGTCAAGATCTGACATTCTTCATCCCTTATAAGAAGACATCTAATAACTCATAAGTGAGTGTAAATGTCATATCACTCTTAAAACCTTATGTATTCTCTATCAACCAGAATAATGAATGATTACAAATGTTCTAGTGCAGAAAACGCCAACAAAAGTGAAGCATGAAATTAAAGAATTAAAGTGGAAAATAATGATAATGTTACCATGCTTTGCTCTATTAACACTTGCCACCTGGAAGGATCTCAGGGCTCTGTGCGCAGGATGGCTGCTTGCTGGCTCCAGACAAATATGGCCACACGTACACACAACCTCATACATTACTTACAGTTGTTGGCACAGAACAGGATGTTTCCTAAGTCTTTGTGGACTTGCAAGGAGGCAGTTGTAGTATTCTGGAAAAAATGAAATACTTTTTGAAGGTTTCTTTGCAGTTGCAAGCACTGGAAAATGGCTGTGGGCAAAACGAGAAATAACTTTTGTAATCACTGGGCTCGAGGAGCTGAATCATGTAATACTTCCTTAAAGTCACCAAATGGGGGACATTTCATTTTCTGGAACATCCTAAAGATCTGCTGCAAGGGTTAATGGAAAAGGGAACATCATCACTTCTTAGTTTTCCTTGTTTCTGGCTTTGTGTAGTCTGTGTCCAATCTTTAAACATTTCTCTGCTGTGCCTGAAACATATCAGCCATATGCTGTGCTTGAAATGTCTGTGTTAGCATTTTCACTCTTTTCCTGTCCATTTGTAGTTTTCTTGGGGGATTTGAATAGAAGGCACAGTCACTATTATTTGTCATATTTGGTATTTTTTACTCAAGCTGTTTCATTTTGTTTCACCTGGTAACTGAGAAATGTTCATCTGCAAAATGTCTTCATATGTGCCTGAAATCTGTGAAATAAAGGTTGGTTTAAAAACTGTACTTCAGAAGCTTAGATTACAGAGTGGTGGGTCTGTTCCCTGTCTGTGCTATTGATGAGCTCTGCTCCTTTTAAAAAGTAACAAAGCCAAGTGGTACTTAGGAGAAAGTGTGTTTTGTAAATTGCACGAAGGCAAATGCAGAGACTACGCAGAGGCATCATAAGCCCATCTCCTACTGATGCATTGTGGGATGCTGGTACCTAACTGAAGGTTGCCTCTAAAAATCATTTGCCTTTCCATGTATTTTAAAATGAGTATTTTGGGGCAGGAGTAACTGGGCTAAGCTGGCTTCTGGGACAGAGGAAGGTGATCCTTATACATGTTTCAGCAAAAAGCATCTGATGTTTTACACTGACCATATGCTCCTGAAGCCTTGCTCCTAAGGGTCCTTTGTTTAGAATAAGCACTCCTGGGCAGGTATCCTCATGAAAAATGAACTGAGCAATTGTCTCGCATCAGCACTTACTGCAGTGGCTGTTACTGTGTTTCATGTGTGCCTGTATAATGCAGTTGCCATACAAAGATTGAGTCTGGGGCTGTAAAGGGGGAAATTATCCCCAGGTAGGTTGTAGAGCAGATCCCAGGATCAGTGACAGTTCAGCTGCGCATGGAATGTTTGCTGGTGGAGGGTGACTGGGGAGAATGGTGCAAACATGGCTTGGCTTGTGAGTCCTCCCTGATGTTGTTGTGCCATAGGAAATAGCAGGAAAACTCCACAGGACACAAATAAACCTAATCCTTGGACTAGCTTCTCCAATAACATTTACTTCCAGCCTTGTAAGTTGCCTTTTACATGAGCCATATACCCCTTCATTTAGCTGTCTCTGTTGCCAATGTTCTTCCTCTCCAATGCTCTTCTATTTCTGTGTCTGTCACTAGCACAACACATTTCCTTCGTCCTGCTTTTGCATAGTAGTGTCATCTTGGGGCATCTCTTCCTTTTTGTTTCTTTCCTTCTTTCAGACCTGTGAAACCCACTGTCCTAATTCCCTTCTTCAAGAGACGAGATTGCATTCTACATTGCACTTTCATAATGTTGGATGAGGGGCAAGAGCCAACTTGTAGCCAAAGAAACAAGGAAGGTTCACTAGGGGCTGGCTATGCCAAGCTGTTTGACTTCTTGTCCTAGAGCAGGAAGAGGAGAGGTGTGGTTAGTGGAAGAGGGAAAGGATTGCAGAATTCCTGGCAAAGCAGAATCCAGAGAAGTGAAACAAAAGGGCCATAGGTAAGAGCAGACAGCAGAAGCCTGGGGCTTTGACTTGCAAATGTCCGGTGATTGTGTGAATCTGTATTTAGGGATCCTAGCCTGAGCTTTCTTGAAGAAAAGATGACTGGATGTGATATGTTGTATGGGTACAAAAAGAAAGGTGGAAAATCTATATACAAGCATCAGCTGTTGTGTTCTGTGCCCCTGTAAAGCCCGTGTCCTAATCTTCCAGGTTCTGTGCAGCAGCACTAGGAGCAAGGCTTTATTTGTGAGCCTGTGGAAATCTGTGCCCACAACAGGGGTTTCTTTAGTAATGGGGTAATTTCTAGGGGCTAATGTCCTTGCTCAGGAAAAACATGGAGAAATCCTTTCATCTACCATGAAAGCAATCTATAGCCTTTCAGAATCACCCCCAAAATTATTTTACTTTATGCTGTTAAATAATGTAGGATTTTAACATAATTTCTGTAGACCAGTAGTAATTACCTGTTAGTTTCTTCTGTCTTTGCCATTAGATGAGAAGCCCAAGGATTAAAGCACCTGAATGACCTGCCTCCTGTTCACTCATTTTCCTACTTCTGCTTTAGTGTCTAATCAATCCCTTGAATAAACACCTGGTAATAGGCAATAGGCACAATTTGTGTTATAGTTGCAGGCAGTGGCCTGGTGAGCCACGTGGCTTTATGCTGTTCTCTTGCTTAGAAAATGCATTATCAACAGAAAGATTTGCAGGGTACGATTTTCCACCTCTGCCCCCAGAGTGGCCAGAACTGCTTTAATGCTCATGCACACAAGTGTTTGTGTGCACGGTACTGAATTCATGGCAAGGGGCATTTTATTCTTACTCAGGAGCTGATGTGTCTGAAGAGCTGTGCTGAGTTCCCAGCATGGATTATGGCTTTCATAAGCTAACATAATTTTTCCAGAAGAAGCCCTGCAAGAGCATCTTGACCTTATTCTTTCTCGTTGCCTCCCATATGGAGCGCTTCCAGAATTCCCTGTGTATACCTGTTGTAACTGATGAGCAAACTCCCAGGGCTGACAACTGTGTTGTTTATAAACAGAAATTACAATATGTACTAAATCATTCAAGAGGAAATAATTAGTACAGCAAATAAAGTAAATGCATTTTATTGTTTTCTCATTATAAATGCTTAACTGCTTCCAGCAAAGTATATGCAGATATAAATATCAGATACCTATTTAAAAAGCCTTACGGGAAAGTGGACAAACTTACAAATTAAATCTATGCTGTGAATTCCATGGTAGTTCCACAGAGGTTGCCAGAGCAGTCACTGTACGCTAATATTTATTGAAGATGATGCCTTTCTGCTATAGATGGTGAACTTAGTGAACTGACCTCAATTTCTCATTATGATGCTGGTCAAGTCTTTTAGAGAGAAACTGAAAATTGTATTGATTATGCAAAATACTCATAAAACACTTTTTATGAGGGAGGACTGGGGCATTAACACAATAGGCTGCTGGGAATTAGTTGAAAACCGGAGCCCAAGGAAGGATGAGGGAATGGTTTAGAGCCATCCCAGCTTCAAACCATCAGCAGTGTGTCTCTTGAGAGCTATAGTTGAAGATAAGTCCATGTCCTTTTCTCCTGCAGGTCAGTGTTCTCAACTAGCTGGTGTCCATCAGTGGCTAACATAGAGCAGGGACTCCCCTAATGTGCTGTGAAGACAACATGGCAAATGGTCAGCCCTGGATATTGGGAATGTCTCTTCCCCATGATGATGCAGTGCATGGAGGGTATCTCTCTCCCACAAGGTACCCCAGTGGCATTCAAGTGAAAATGTTATTTTAAAGAAAGAACTTCTGATTCTTTGCCTCTGGGAAGCAGACTGTCCATGAAAGTATATGTGCAAGTGCCCAGGAAGAAGCAGAAGTGCCGGTCCAAGTGCTGTTAGTCTGGAGGATAAGAGGTGAAGTTGTCTGTACTTTGGCTTTGCTATCCCCATTGAAGGGACTTCCATCAGGAGCTGGGGAGCACAGAAATACTGGCTGACCGTATGTGTAAATGGGGGGGAATGGAAAGACCTGTCTTGTGGAATGACGTAGCTGCAATGCGCTGGTTTGGTGACTTTGGTAAACCTACCCATGACTAGCTTATAGTAGTTTATGCCTATAGCTTGTATGCTGCTTCACTTCTATCAGGACCTAATTCTCATGGGGGACTGAAGCAGATTTCCTCTAACATTCCTCAAGGTAAACACTAAGCTCAGACCTTGTTAATAACTTCTAGTTACCAGGAGGGAAACTGAGGCATGCAAAGGTGACATGAATTGTTCGGGGGTATTAATTACATAAACACAGCTTTCATGTGCTGAGCATTCCCTTAATCAGTGCTCCATTTCTCCTGTGCAGTGTTTAGCAAATAGTTGGAGCATACTTGTACCATTAGCTGTTACAGGATGCTCATGAACAGTCCTTGAGGAATAAGTCATAAAATATCTTGGTACCTAATGTATATCTGTATTCTGATTTTTGGAAGGAAAACCAATGGCCCAACTGTCAGTCATACAGATTGAACTCTACCTGATACTTCTGCCCCTCCTCCTTTTATGCCTCATTCCCTTTAATGAAGAGAACACTTACAAAGGTTAATTCCAGTGCTGTTGAACTGATGGCTCTTCTGAAGCTGATGCAAGGCAGGCCACTGCAGTTTTAATTTTTGTCTTTGAAAGGCCCAGAGGAAAAGAGGAAAACAAGTGCAGATAAGCAAATACATTAGCCCTAGGCAGTGCTTGTTATTTGTCTTGGTGAGCCCTGTGATATCTGATGTTTCACAGGTCCTGGAGGTAATGTGACTCTATCAAACCCTAGCTTTATTAGAGAGTGTTCATACCACAGGGTAGTTAGAAATGTTGAAGCTTACGAAGCTTGTTTTTGTTGTGAGTGTCCACACGATTCTACCCTTACTCAATGCCCTCTTAGGCTTACCCCCTGGCAGCTCCAGCACTGTCCTTTGTCCCGTAGCTATTAGCAAACCAAGAGGCTGCTTCTGAGTGTGGCTTTGCTGGTTAACTTGTAAAATAACAGGGATAACAAGTAGTTCAAGCTTGTTTTTTCTGGTGGATTCTAGGTTTTTCTCTTTCCTGCTTGCGATTTTCAGGAGATAAGAGATAATTACATACCTATGAATGCCCACTCCTCTGTCAAACTTCGCTAAAATTTAGACAACTGTTTTGAAAGATCTGTGGAAAATTGGGCTGGAAGGACCGACATAGGCAGCATAGCTACATAGGTCCACTTTACTTAGGAAACTGGGCTAAAAATATCTTAGCAAAGGCTCTACCAGTTCGTCAGTGCAAAGTCTGCTTCAATGGACTGTGATTAACCATCACCTGAAGAAGTGGACTTTGTACTGTGTACTTTGGCAAAAGCTGAGTTGACAAAGGCTCTCTTGGTAGAGTGTCACAGATTTAGGGATGTACTGTTGACACCAGTGTGTTTTCTTCCTATTCTACCTCCCAGTCTATAGCTTCTCCTCTGGTTCATAAGCTGCCAAAGCAGCTTTTTGAACATTAGATGTCAAGTTGGACACAAAATGTTTTTGGAGTAGGGAGGTTTTAAGCCAAACCTGTGCTGAGTGCTTGACTTGCTCCACTTGAATACTGGATGAAGCATTTGGAACAAAATTGGAAAGCAGCTTTAAAAGTTGAAGAATTCAAAGTCCTTTTTTAAAGATAAAGTGGAAAGTGTTTCATTGGTTAAAAATGTATTTAATTTGGAATAATGAACTACCATGAGATCATTCCCAATCACGAAGGATGAGCAAGTCTGCAGAATCCTGATTGTAAATCTCAAGATGGTGCTCAAACTGCCTTTTAACAAGGTGGGAAGGGTCCCAGGCTTTGTCTGAAAGGAAGCAGGACTTGGGTTTGTTTGGCTTTTTCCTTCTTCTTGATCCAGGAGAATTGTGACTCGGTGGAAAACTGCGAGAGTTGAGAAGTGCAGCATAGTAAGAGCTGTGCCAAAGGCTAATACCAAAGTGTTAAGCTTTCTGTGCTTGGACTCAAGCCTGGAAATTGCCTTGTAGCTATATGGATCATTACCAAAGGGAGATAGATTATGGAGATGGTCATGATTCTGTGGCATAAAAAGATAAGCAAGTTCTGATAATGTTTTCTCTGCTCACCTGTGCAGAGGTTTCCTTACAAAGCTGCTCTCATATGGTGTTAACAGCAGGCAAAACAGGACTGAAATTAAAATAAAAGGTTAATTTTAAAACACTAAAAAGGCAGCACATTGATAGCTTTGTAAGTAGTTCTAGTAAACAGGATTCCATAGCATGTGATCCTTCTGGATATAGTCCTTTTCAATAGCACTTATTAAGACTCTCCCTTCAGGTTTCTGTGATTGCAGCATATCTGAGAATATAAACCTGGGATAACGGAAGATGATCACACAGGTTCATGTGGTATCTTCTGTATGAAGAGGGGATCTCTATCACTTCTTTTCCTGCAGAAGTCTCCTGTGCTTTTTTTCTGTGTGCTGTCCTTGGCAGGAGGCAGGATCCCAGCCTTGGATAGACATCAGACAGGGATCTGGTGTGGGGGTTACTTGTGCTGGTTCTCACCCCTTTGCAGTTCTGAGAATGCAGCTGTAACTGGGAGGTCATAGTTTGAATTGTGTGTTCATGAAGCCTTTTGGTATGAGCAAATTAACTTTGATCTCGAGCTGCCACGTGAAAGGCTTTTGCCTGAGTCAGATGGAAAAAAGTTCCCTAAAATAACTAGGATGAAGAAAACCACAGTGGTGATGGGGGCTAGCAATAGCTCCAACATCAAAGGGGTAGAAACGCAATGAATCCTCAGCACTAGCTTGGGGTAAGGAGAACTTTACGAACATTGTGGGGGCACTGGCTCAATTCATAAGACCAAACCTCATTGCAGAAGCTGCAATGATAATTGTGAACAACTGTTAACAATTGTTTGCTGTATTTCTCCTATTATGAGACAATGCAGGGAAATGACAAAACTTATTATGGATTATTGTCCTTTCCTGGCACTGTCTGTATGGTGATTAACAGCTGTATCCTCTCCTGCCTGGGCTGCTTGTTTACCTGGGTGATTAGCTCCTCCTCCTCCTTAGTTGTTTAGTTCTTTTTCTTCTTTCTTATATCAGTGCCCATAAATTGATCCAGCAAAGTGCTCATGTTGGTGTCACTGGTGTTTTAATTAATGCTGCTGATTGCTATATGGAAAGAAGCAAATGTGTTGGCTCATGCCAAATAGCAGTTCTGTGCAAGGAGTGCTTAGAGGAAGGGTTGTGTTTGCATATGAGATGTCTAAATGCATGGCGTAGAACAAGACATGAAATAGGATATGGAAAAAACCAAGTGGTTTTTCTGAGCTGCTTGAGACTGTACCATTTGAATGGGCAATCTTGCAAGAGCTGGAGATTTTTAAGGGCTTGTAGCAATATTTCAATAAGTGGCCCCTTAAGAGCTATTTCATTTTTCATCATGTCTGGATGTAAGCAAAGTGCTGCTCTTGCTAGCATGCAACCATAGTCTTCCCAAGCAGAGTTGAATCAGACAAGGTTCTTATGAAATGGAAATGTCACTGGACAGTGCTCATGGAGGAGTTTTAAGAGATCAGCTGAAATTTGGCACTAATAAAGTACTCTTTAGATCTTGTTTTACTAGTCCAAGACCTGCTTTCTACCTACTTTAGCATCAAATAATCAAGAAAATGCTCCTAATTAGCAAAGGTGTTTCATGGTAGGAGATGGTCTCATGTAGACTATATATTACCTACACAGGTAAAAATATTTAAGGTTCAGAATATTTTGTTGTAGGTGAGAAGTGCCTGCTTAGTGATTCCACTTACTGTATTGCTGTATAACAGTTCCTGTGAAATAGCAGTAATGACATGTTTGTGGAAGGCTTGACTCCTATTTAGATCTGCAAATGACCATAAGAACAGTTGAACAGGAGGTATAATTTCTCTCAGTTCAGTATGTTCACCCCTGCTATCAGGTATGTGGTTTTGTTCAGATACATTTAATTAAGATGTTACAGTAGAGGAAAGGGAAGTTGTTTGCAGGACAGAAATAGTTGATTAAGAACAAGAAACTCAATAGATGGGCTAAATCAAAAGCTTTTATTGAAGCTTCTGTACATTAAGTTTGTGGGGATATTAATGAGCTCAGATCTTAACTATCTCCTGGCTTTGTGTTTGCAGAAGCTAATGAGGTTTTAATGTAACAGCTAGAAAGGGCAGGCACTTGGGGTGACATCATCCGTGAGCTGTTTCCAACTGAAGCACATGGATCTTACTTGAATAAGTTGAATTCTGCATTACAGACCTTGATCACCCTGGAAGGAGTCCTCAGTTCTCACATAGTGACACATAGGTGTTATGCCTTGGTCAGTTGCTGTAGTGATCTGCTCAGCAAGGACAAAGGACATTAGCATGAGCATATGCCTTTGAAACACCAGACAAATAACTCGGTGTGCACTTCTGGAAAAGCATTTCAGCATTTAAGCTTTGCTTGTAGTAAACCTCAAACCAATTAAGGTAACATCAGGGTTTTAATTGTCTTGGTTAAGGTGGTGCAGACCTCAGTGTGCTTGCTCATAAATCAGTTTGAATGCAAGTTGTAGCATCTCCGTGAAATTTACATTAAAGCAGCACAATTCCCCCTCCCACCGTCCAAAAAAAGCACTTCCCCAGATTTCTTAAACAAAAACAAGACTGAAGAGAAAACAGTTCTCGGTGACTCTTTGCATATGCCCTGGGACATTGCTCCAGCACTGTAGCTGCTGATGCTGCTCCTCAACATGGAATAATGAGCAGAGATGTATCTTGTAGGAGAGGGGGCTTGTGCAGCAGTGGGAGCTGGAAGGAAAAGCCCAAACACTGGGCAAAGGGCAGCACTGCTGCTGAGCCCTGGGGGAATCAAGAGGTGAGCCCGAGATGCCTGGGGGAGCCTCACAGAGAGGAGCTGTTTGCAGCCGTGGGTGAGGGGCCCTGCCTGCGCCCTTCTGCTTTCCGCTCGGGTTTCCTCAGCGGAGCAACAAGAGCCGCTGCTGCAGGGCCCCTGTTGGTCGGTGCCCCAAAGGATCCCACTGGGTCCCATCACAAGCTACAATAAGGTGTTAATCCTTTCATCTCAGGTGTGACCGTATCAGCTTTGCCTTAGGCAGAGCAAGCTGCTGATTACCTTTCTTCCCCAAATCCGAATGCTTTCACGTCAAGTCTCTTGTAAGTCCAGCTTTGATTCAGTAAATTTTATCCTCAGGACATTTTCTGGATGGAAAGCAGGAAAACAAGCCATTCTCCTCTCTGCCACACTCCATTAATTTAAACCTCCCTGCATAGCTTTTCCCCCTTCAGTCCCCTCAGCCCAGCTACTCCACAGACTGCATCACTTCCTACGGCTTCTTGGGGAGAGAAGAAAATGCTTCAAAATTCAGAACAAAGCTGTGGTAAGGGCTGGAAAGAATGAAAAAGGGCACTTGTTTGCTCCAGCTCCCACCTGCAGAGACTCCATGTGGTCGACAAGTGCCGTCTGGGAAGAATAAATACAGGCACGACACATTACTGAACCCTTAAACCATGTTTTCCAGCACCGTGCTGCCCTCACTGCTTGCTTTTCTGCCTGTGTCCAAGATCTTGACAGACCATGGGGTGTAGCACTGCTGAAAGTTGGCAGCTGCTGGGAGAAGACATGAGCAAGAGGAGCATCACTGTGCACACCACTTGCTCATGTAGGAAAGAAGTACGGGGAGAGGAAACCTCCTGAAAAAGCTGCAGAGACTTCTTAGGGCAAGGTTGTGTGTAACTGTTCAGCAGTGAGGAATCCTAGTGTGACAGCACTGTTGTTTATTATGTTACAGGTATGTTGCTTGTCAAAAGCTCTTCTTGTGTATCTATTAATCCTAGTTACATAAATAATCACTGTGGAAAAGAACACAGAGTACACAGCAATCTTGCATTCACTGAGGTCCCCAGGGCTGGAATTCCTACAGCTGTGAAGCAGCTGCAGTGTCTCAGTTCTTGTGATGCTCAGCTATAGGATGGGATAAAGATCATTTAGTAACACACATAAGCTTCTAATACCTGGCTATGATGGTATGGAAAACTGGATCCATTTATGCTAGAATGGACAATTCTGGGTTTGTGTAGCTAACACGTGAAGCACAGATCAGTTACTGTGAGTAAACTGACCTACTGTAAGAGTCTGTGTGTGAGCAAAGAGTACCAATGTACAGCGGTAGTAGCACCGTCTATGCACCCGAACTTGTGTTAGTGATCCTAGAGCAAGCTTCCTTGAAACAGGCATGCTAGAAAGGACAGCCAGGATAAGCAAAGTAAATTTAGTGCTGCATGTCAGATGCTTTGATTAAGAAACACTGCCTTGAGGACTGATTTGGGGTTTGGAACATTCTGAGTATCCTGGAGGTGGTAGATGAAATGTTACAGGATTTGTCAAATTTTCTCAGTTGGATTTTGGGTGGGAGCTGTTGAGTGAGGATGCACTGGAGGAGGGTGCCAGCCTCATCAGCTCTGTTAGCTGCAGGAGCAGCTATTCTGCATCTTCAACAAGCTCTTTTCAGGCAGTTTAAGGTTGGGGCTGGAGCTATACCTGCACTTAGTAAAGGGGAAAATCTCTATCATGTGAGGGCAGCAAATGTTTGTCAGAGCTAGGTCCAGAGGAAAGGAAAAAGACATCTTAAACTACACCTTTGAATTACAAGAGGTCCTTCTTGTGTATGTAGAACCTGTGCAAGGAGCCTGCAGATGAAAATGGATGCTGTTGTGCAGAGCTGTAACTTAAGGACTTTATCACAAAGCCATCAAGAAAGTGTCTTATGTTGATGTCATATTTGTCTATTTTTTTCTTTCCCTTTCCCCCCTTTTTCTTAATTGGATGTCGGCCACATGGCAAGTTATTCTGTTAGACAAGCTGGGAAATGACAATGACAGCATTATAATTAAGTGCCAGGACATGCAGCCAACACAATTATCATGCTGTTATTACACTGGATGATGTGTTAAAGAAGCTCATAAAAATGCTGTAAAGAATATGAATCATGGGGCACATATACAGTTGGGGAAGAAAATGTTTCCCCCTTTGCTAATGCCCAACCAGTGCTAGATAATACCAATGAAAGAGATGTTTCCTTGCACTGACAGCTTTCTTACTTTCAGTGGACTCTAGTGGCAAGCAGTGCTGCTTGTTTTCAGCTTTATGCATGGTGCTGCAAAGCTTAGCAATTTTTAAGCTAGTATTTCCCCCTCTATTTTCAGACGTTCCTTTGTACCTGCACCAGTGTCATATCTAGCTGAATCTTACCAATTGTTGGGCTTCTCTTGCTTTGTGCAGGCATCTGTCAATGCTGCAATACTGACCTACTCTGCTGATTATCGTGGTTGTCTTCTTGATAAGACAGTTAAGCCAAAGCAAGTCTGAATCTTCCCACTGAAGGCAGAAGACCCAGGGAATTCCAGTGGAAGATGCCAATTACACAAAACACTGATTAATAGCATTTGCCTCCAAGCCTTACATTTGGTCTCTTATTCTTCAGATGGATGGTGAATTTGAGGTTTGTGCTCATCAACATCTACCTTGACTCAAGAAATCTTGACATCCAGTTCAAAAGGGAAGCTGATCTGTTATTCAGATCCTTGCCCTGGAAGACCTTGAGTCTGGCATTGAACTTGTCTAAGAAGCAGACTCCCAAAGCAGGGCCGGGCAGGAGGAGCTCTGGTGCTTTCTGTAGCCAAAGGCAGTTCTGCTGAAATTTTAATGCTTCACCACATTGCTGTTTTGATGATGTTTTTGTTTTGGATCATCCTCTCCTTAAAAAGCCGCTATTCTGATATCGTCAGGAAAATGACAAAAAACCTTTTTCATCTTTTAATTGGCATGGCTCTCTGCTGTACTGCATGAAGCTGGCATTTCAAATGGTTAAATTCTATCAGTTTGAAAAGCCCAGCACTTTGAAATGACTGGTAAAAAAAGTTAAATTGTCTCCACTGGCTGTTTTGATTTTTTTTGATCTAAACATTCTGGTAATTTGAACGATTTAAGGAGTTTTTAGGGCTTTGAATTCTAGACTAACACGCAAAATTCACAGCCCTTGAAGTGCTCGTGGTATCTCAGATCTGCTCCCAGCACCTCCAATACCTTAATTCCTCTTTCAAGGCAAATCAAGGACAGCTTCTATTTGAATGAAAAGATGTCCAAACTGCAGGTTGCTTCCCTAACTCTGCAAAACACCTGATGCTCCTCTTGGGCAGCACAGCAGGATCAGGCCCTGAAGCATCCTGGCTGGGCTTTCATCTCATTAAGCTGAAATAAAAGCAAAGAGAGGGAGTTTCTGCCAAGCCTGTGTTCTGAAGCATGGAGCTGCTGAACTTGGTTTCCTGTCCCAATAGCTGGTAATTATCCTGGCTATTTGTAAATGTTGTGCTGCCTAATTTCCTCTCCTGGGGGTTTCATCAGTTTAATCTCACCCATACGTTAGCAATTTCTCTTGCTCTTAAGCTTTTGTTAGAGATCACGTTCTGAGCCGGCTCACGGAGGCAGAGCATCTTGTGGGGTTTGAGCAAACTCTTCAAGCCCCTGTTTCTGGTGGCCCCAGGGATGCAGTGGTGCTTCTTTGTGTGCTGCCCTTGTGATAAGAGGTTGCCAAAGAGTATTGGTAGGTCCCTTTGCAATAAAGGGTTTGTCAAAGGCCATTGGTAAGGCCTTGTTGCCTCTAGTTGGATTTTTCTTTCTGTAAATTCTTATCACGTCCAGTTACACATAATGGAGAGCACTGCAGAGATGACAGGACTTTATTATTACTTATTATTATTTTAAACTTATTCTTTCATAAAAGGCAGGACAAGAGGCTGCTGCCTGACATTTCAGACAATTCCTTTATTTCATATTTTAAAAGATAATGAAGAGCCTGGTGTACTGACTGGCAGCTGCAGGCAAGCATCTTCCCTATCAAAAGATTTAAACGTAAAGGGAGTTGTTCATTCAGCTCCAATCTCCTACTGGGACATGGGAGTCTATAAAGAACAAAACGCATCCAGGCATGCTAGGAAGGATCTGGAAGTCTCTTCTATAGTGCCGGGAGAGCATGAAAGGAGACCATGGGGTCACTCATGTCAAAGTGGCTTCATTGGTCCCATGGCTGGCTGATGCATCAGTGCCTGGGCATGGGGTAGTCTCTGCATATGTAAGTGCTTCTTTGGGCTATCAGGGCTGTGGAACTATTGTGGGTTCAGGGCTGTCTATGTCTGTGCTGCTGCCTGATGGACAGGCTCAGGACCTTGAGCCTACATGCTAAAACCACGAAAGCCTGTCCTTGTGTAGTGCCCATGAGGTCCCTTCCTAACCTGGAGGAACTTCCTTCTGCCTCCACTGCTGTTATGATCCAAGTGGCTACAGCAAGAACCGTAAGTCTCTATTCTGCTCTCCATATGCACAAGGGAATGGATGGTACAGAGAAGCCAGGGATTTTCTGAACACAATGCTGCTTGGCCACAGCTAGAGATGGAGCAAGCAGGCAAGTACTGCCTGCAAATTCCTGTGTCCATGTGCAGCTGCCACGGTGGCTCCTCTGTGCTCACTGCCCAGTAGCTGTATCTTTGCATCTCAGTATCTTTACTCCCCTCTCATTCCCTGCACTACTCCTCTTGCAGGGGCCTGTTTCTGCTGATCCTGTTCTTTCCTTTCCTGTTGCTGGTGTATTTTTGTCACAGCCTGGCTGAGTGGAGGAGTTAAGCTCTGTGCTTCATTAGCACTATCTGTAGCATACTGGCACAGGAGAGAAGAGGGAACCTGCTGGGCTGAGCTGCTCAGTGGTGCAGGGACTCCTATGGACTTGCCTTGAGCAATGGTCTCTTTCCGTGTCTTTCTCTGCTCCTGAAACAAGCAGATTAGCTTGCCTTCCCCTCCATGCTGGAGCAAGAATAGTTGAGTTATATTTATGGAGTGACTTTGGTGAAAGGGAAAACAACTAATTCACACTATAGGTGTCAAACATTGCCCAGCAATGCAGATTAGTGCAGTCATGCTGCAGGAGTACTGGAGACCAAACTATGCCTGGGTCTATGTGATGTATTCCAAAGGATATATGTGAAGTACAACCTTTGCAGGACTGTCATTGTCTCTGTTACCTCTTTACAGAATTGTTTTCATATCTTTTAATGTCCCATCCCTTGGGATCATGATTAAGTACAAAATCCATATTTTTCTCTTCATTTCCTATTCCCTCCATGTGACTTTCTAGTCATCTTGGTTGTGTTTTGGTTTGAGATTGGTTCAAATTCTATGTTACTTTTTTTTCTGATCCTAACTTTTTAATGATTTTAGACACTGAGCATAGGCAAATTTTATGCAGGATCCTTTCCCTTGGCTGGGCACTCTTATAACCTCAACTAGTCCATGTGGCAACATGGACTGCTGTGCTCAGATGATGCCTCTTGGTCTGTGAGTATCAAAGTGCTCAGCTCCCCTTTCTGCCTGCTGCCTATGCCACAAAGAAAGGAACAAAGTGAGCAGTGCTGAAAGCATCAGGTTGTATTCAAACAGGCTATGTGAAAGCTTGCCTTAAGCATTTTCTGTGGGATAAGGGTGGGAAATCTCTGGAGGCGAGTGGATGGGAATTGACATACATACATCCAATTGGCATACACAGAATAAGGCAGCTGACCTTATTTTCAACAGGTCACAGACCTTGGAAACGAAGTGTAAAAGAGAAGGGATCTTGTAAAGACTTGTGCTGCACAAGGAGCAGCCTCTGCCTCAGACAGGTTTGGGGAGATTTTCTCCCTTCACATCTCCTGCCATCGGCTGAGCCTGAAAATATTTGTGTTCCTCTAATTATCATGTGAACTAATACAGAAATGATAGCGAGACAAGAGGCTCAGTGGGATGCAGTGCTTGTGTTTGCCAACCACAAAGATGTCAAACTTCAGAGCTGAGTCATTTCAAAGAGGAATAAATAGCAGAGTAAGATGGTGAGCTAATCCTCAGTATTGCTTGTGTTTTATATCCATGCTACTGCTCTGGTTTCAGAGTTGAATCAGGAGTCCATGGTTGAGATTTAAGACTTTCTTCTTTCTTTATTCCATGAAGACTCAGGAAGACAGCCCCAAATGTACCTCATTAAGTACACTAATCTGCAAAACTGAATTCAGGGAGTGAAAGATCAGCAGAAGGAACTCCACTAAAACACAGGGGCTGTCTGTATATGTCCCCTGGGATTCCTGATGCTCAGGGGGCACTGGGAAACCCTCCAAGTTCTGGCCCTGGTACAGCTGCATAGGAGGAGGCAGGAGCCCCAGGAAGCAGTGGTGGTTTGCTGAGATGGGGGTCGCTCTTTGACTGTCCTTCATGAGAATTACAATGGGGATGGGAAGGACTTGGAGAAAAAACATGTTTGAGGGAGGAAATAGCAAGGGACTGGTGGGAAGACTGCACTTCTGTGGACTGGTACCCAGCAAGGTGGTGCATGGTGGTATATGGGGGTATTGAGACAAAAGATACCACCACAGTGCTATCCTTACAAGGAAGAGCAAGCTCATTAAGGTATAAATAAAAGAACAGTCAAAATAATTACTGGTGGTATTCAAGTGGGAAGCAGGTGAAACTTTTAAGCATCATCGGAGGGTGCTGCTGCCAGTGGAGGTCTACTTTGCAGTTGCTTAAATAGTACAAATAATGGACAAGCATGTATTGGTGCTAGTGGTGCTCAAATTGTGTCCAGCTGGACTCTGTTCAGAGCTGACTGTGGTACAGCGGCAGCGTGGGGACCTTATCTCTGTGTCAGACCATGTGAGCATCTGAGGGGTCCTGAGGTTGGTCTCCTCCATGAACCAGCACAGCAGATGCTGAGGTTTGGACTTTCTCAAGCAAGAAGCAGTGCTGACCAGCTGGTGTGGCTTGTGCTGTGTGCAGAGCCACAGATGGTGTATGTGGTACACAGAAAGAGAGCCAAGAGGTCTCCAGACAGCAAGCAAAGTCCTTTGTGCTCCTTGTTTTGCACACAGTGTAAACATCAGTCAAACCAGGAATGATTTACGTACACACCTATGTTGGATCCACCTCCCAAGATCCAGTGCGGAATATTAAGAGATCTGGTATTTTCCCTCAGGTGAAGAGATGTACTTGGGAAACATGTGAGCTAAACCAGCAGTGAATTTGGTTTCAGACACTGTAACTGATGTATTGTTTTCCTGCTGACATGCAGACAGTCCCTGCTGCTTTCTTAACCTTTCCTCAATAGGTGCAGTACCAGTGAAGATGAAACATGCTGTCAGTGGCCATGCAAAACTCATGCCAAGGTGGCAGGAGGGTGGTAGGTCAAAATGATGTGGCCACAGTGTGATACTGGCAAGACCTGGAAGGCTGATTCACTTTGCCTTGCCCATGTTCCTCCATTACCCTAAGGGCTTTTTGTCTGGAAATTCAGTGAATAGCAAACCCAGACCAATTCACCCAATTGAATAGGAAACACTGCCTGCTCTCAGATAAATGACCCACAGAAAACAGCTATGGTTAAGAGCAGGTGAGAATGAAGGGGGCAAACAAGGATGCTGGAGAGGAACTCATTAGGTACTGTACTGAGAGGACAAGGAGTGATGGTTTTAAACTTAAACAGGGAAAGTTCAGGTTAGATATAAGGAAAAAGTTCTTTACTCCTAGGGTGGTGAGGCACTGGCACAAGGTGCCCAAAGAGGTTGTGAATGCTCCATCCCTAGCAGTGTTCAAGGCCAAGTTGGACAGAGCCTTGGGTGAGATGGTTTAGTGCGAGGTGTCCCTGCCCATGGCAGGGGGGTTGGAACATAAGTTACTTTCCAACCCAAACTATTCTATGATTCTATGAAAATGCTGTTTCAGAACCTGTCTAGAAACTGTGGCTTGCTCACCTTGGAGGCCGAAGTATATGTGTGCGTTACTTCTGCTGGGGAGCATTGCGAAGCATGTATGGTGTTGGCATCCAACTTCAGGGCCTGCTGCTCTTTAGCTTTTATTGGGTTATATGGTTAACCCTCTCTGCAGCTATGGTCCTCTCTCACAACTCAGCAGGCCAAGCAGGGGGCTCAGTGATACAGTGATGGCTCTTGAAGGAGTTCTGAACTGTCCACACTACATCCAGCAGCACAGGAGATGTCAGACTGGGGGAAAGCGGCAGCATTTTGAGGTGTTACCACGGCTTTAGTGTTCATAATTCTGGGCTTTGGCCGCTGACAGGATGAAGCTGGGGTCTGGTAGAAAATGGGGCTTCTTGCCTTGAAAATCAGGGCAACTGGATTTGTTCGGCTTTTTCTGTCAAGTTCTGCAACTGGAAAGGCTTCTGTTGTGTAACCAGGGAAATATGTTTCTCTTTATTATAAGTCTGGTGCTTTTAGGAAGGAAACTTTTGTGGCTGTCTCTGTTCAAAAAAAGCAAACTTGCAGACAGATCTTCCTTGATTCTTTTTCATGGCTCTGCTCAGCACTTCCTCCTTCATCTCTTGATAGCAGATGCACAGAGAGAAGGTCAGGAGATGCTGTGCTTGAATCCTTCCCTGGACACAATCTCTCTTTTGCCCTCCAAGGGTGAGGTGCTCACATATGTGATGGGACAGATGTCAGATTATGGCTAGCCCTTGCACCAATCTCCTCTGGAGAACTTAAGACTGATGTTACCAGTATTTGCAACAGAAGTATAAAACAGATTTCTCTGCATTTTAGGGAACTCAGAGCATGTCCAGGACTTGTTTTCTTTCTGCAGTTGAGGTTGGTTGTTGAGGTCTGCTATAGGTGCTGAGATAACTTTCCCTACCCATTTGGATGTATTCCCACTTTAGACCTGCTCCTTTATGCACTGTTTCCTCCTCAGGATGTCTTCTGGCATTCCTGTTCCTCTCATTTGCAGTCATGAGAAGATGCCTGGATGTCAATAAGCTGCCATGGTGATGGAGTACAGAACCAGCTCTGGTGTGTGCAGCAAATAAACAGTGCTCGTGGAGGCTCTGCAGAGCAGATCAGTCACTTCTTCCCTGCCATGCCTGACATCTGTCCTGGGCTTTCAAGCCAGCCTTCTTCTAAATGACTTGCAGCCTCCACAGAATGATAACTGCTTAAAAGAAAAAGGCAAACAGAGTAGAAAGCCCTTTGTACATCCCATTTTAGACTTCTGTTTTCTGAAAAGCAAACTAGAATGCAGTATTGAAATGAGCCATTTATTAATGGAAGCGCATGGAGTGCAGTGTAACTAAGCAAATCTGAAGGGATGACTTCCTCACAAAGGGCTGGTCAGGTATAATTTGCTTAACGGTTGTATCTAAAGGCTCTGTCCTGGGCTAAGAATGCTGGATCAGACTTCGCTTACATTCCTATTGTGACTTAAAACCCAAAGTAGCTACTTCAAAGTATGAGAACTTAAAGGAAGCAGGTGTGGAAGAACTTGCCCACACATTACATCTTTTCTATCTTTAATGATTAACAATTAGTTTCAGATCTGATGAACAAAGTCGGATACCCTTGCACAATAGTATTGTTGTAATTGATACCTCTGAGTATTCTCTGTTACTGTAAAGGTCAAGGCTGCTTTCAGGTCTTATGGTTTCTTCTGTCTTGGTGAATACTGATTGTGCTTGAACTCACTTGGGGTGGGATATGGAGACAGAGACTCTGGGTTACTTTTGAATCCTTTAGTATTCCCACCTTTGACCTCCTGGACTGTTTTCTTTTGTGGATAATACTCAGCAGAATTCTTTAATTTTACCAATAATCTGGCACCCACCCCACCCAGCATTAAATAAAAATATTTACAATGAAATTGTGTCTCTTTTTGAACCATGATCCTGTTCTTTTTATTTTACCTTTGTGTTTTCTAGGTCTTTTACTGTTCTCTGGATTCTTGACCTGTTTTGAGCCAGGATGACCACTACAGTTGTCTTAAATTAGACATATGTATGTTCAAAGGCACAGTAGCTTCCTTGGGAGAGTCAACTGATTTTGCTGTCTTCTAATTCTTTTCTGACTCCTCAAGATCTTGGCCTTCATCCTCTGCTCTGGGGCATTTTCATTGCTTCATTCTCTCCTATATAATCTGTCTTCATTCTACTTACTGAAAAGTCTTCGGTTTCCCCTACTTCAGAAACTAAATTAGAGAATCTGCAATACTGTTTTCTCTCAGTGAAGCTGAGCTACATGAGAGCACTCAGAGGGAACAAGCAAACAAGGGCTGCCAATTGAAGTTCTCTCCTCTTCTCCATGTGAAGCTGCCAGGTGTATCTGCACAAGAGAAAACACATGTCCTCAGCCTGGAACAGTCTCAGCAAAAGGATGAGAGAAACAAAGGGAAAGAACACAGAGTGACTCCTGACAAAGCCTGGAGGAAAGCCAGAGCTCAGGGCTGTGTGCATGGGAGAAGCATTTAACTCTGTATTCCCCATTCAACCCCCTGTCAGCAGGTAAATGGTTGTGTTGGAGAGCTTGGCCTCCTGGGCTGCACTGGGCACGTGGAATCTGGTGGATGCAGAAGGATGGCAGGAGATTTGAGTGGGACTCACATGTTCATGCCCTGAGAGTGTCTGATACTGCTGTCCTGCTCCAGGAGTGAGGGTGGTCTCAGTCCCCAGAGCTGCCCAGAGTGATTCTGCACTGGCTCCTTATTGCTCTGCTTCTAATTTATGCACCTTAAGTCAGTCTCTGTTTTCCCTTTTCCATGAGAAGGCTCCTTGCTATTTCTGGGAATACACTTTCTTTCCCAGATTTCATGTAGATTGATTTCTTTCACCATCACAGTCCCATTTCTGCATCAGGCTCTAGTTTCTGTTGATTATCCAGCTGTGAAATAGCAGGAGAGGAGTAGAAGAGGACTGGCAGCAGGTTCATTCTGAGGCCTTGATCCAACCTGCAGAACTGGAAGGTATGAATCATTTAAGTTGTGCTTCATCAGCCCTTTGAAAGTTTGCTACTTTGAAAGTAGCCTGCTTGAAAGTCAAGAGGAAGAGTTCCAGCCTCTTGCAGAAGGATTCAGTGAGTCATGAAGCTCCTGTCAAACTGTTTTCTGTCAAGGTGGATTTCAAAGGGTGCAAGGGTGGTTGAGCTTTGAAGGGATGTATTATGCCCTCCTTACAGCCGCACCTCTGCGTACGCAGTGGCTGTGCGCAACAGCTTTAGTCTCCACCTTCTAATGTACCTTTCTCTGACCTATAGCAAGACCTGCACTCATGGTGGTTTGGCTTCCCTCTGCCCTGTTAGAGCACATGCAATTCTGTTTGTTCAAGGAGAAAATGGGAAAACCAGAAGGAATTAAGCACCATTTTTCTACCACGCTCAGTCATGTTGAATATAGTGAGTGGGGATGAGAAACTGGCTGGGCATGCTTTTGGAGGAGCACAGTATTCTTTACCTGCAGAGTTCCTGTTTGAGACATAAGCAGGGCCATAGTGAAATGCGAGGGAGACTTGGGAATTCAGCTTTTTTACAGTGCTTCCCTTGGTCAGTTGCGGAATAAAGACTGCTCAGCCATGTGAAAGAAACAGCCTATTTCTCAAGGTCTAGGAGTCCTGAGATAATTAAGGTGCATTAACTGTATGGAATCACAATGCTTGCACGGAGGCAGGTTTAGGCAGATCACTTTATATAGTCTGGGTGGCTAGAAACACTTTTGTCCAGCTGTGCTCTTGGTGATACTGATGGCTAGCTTCCTAAGGGAGAATTAGGAAAGGATAAGGCGAGTGTTACTCTCTTCTGAGGACTGTAAAGGAGTCCTGCGCTGACACCAAGCAACCATGTAACTGTGGCACTGCAGCCTTGATTCTGCTTGGCAGTTTCACGCCTTACCGCCTCATCTAGCTCTTGCTTGGTTTTGCCAGAAATGGGTTTGGCCGAATCTGGTAACTCCTGAGGCTGCTTCAGTTCCATCTTGTCCTTATGAAAAAAATGAATGCCTGAGGCTCTCACTGAAAGTGTGAGTCTAAACCAACTGCATGAAGTCCTCAACCTCCATTTTAACAACTGAGGTCTGTTTACATCGTGTAAACAAGTTTTAACATTAGTATAAAAGGTAATCTCTTTAGTACCGAATATTCAGACATCATTAAAATATTGAGTCTGTTCTTCTGAGTTCAAAGCCTTGGACACCCTGAGTTTGAGACTCCCACAGAGCTGCTGTCATCTGGGAGAGGACAGTCTCCTCCGGTGTTTGACACTTAGTATTTCAGACAAGTATCCGCTCTTTATTTCCTAGCTCTCTCAGGACTGATTAACCTGCTGCTCATTCCCTTTCTAAAGGAAATTCATGTTTTTCTCTTTCTCTAGAAGAAGAAAATAAATCATTTCCATTATTGCCCTGTGAATCTCTGCCAAGCCAGTCCTAGCTCTTCTGTACAGCTGTAGGGCATGGTGGACAGCAGATGTGTCCTGATGAGGTTAAGATGCTGTTTTGTGTAGGAGCATTGTACTGGTTAGTAATATTTGCTGTTCATTACATACAGAATTACAGTATGAGGACCCACATTTTCTGTAATTTTCCTTTTATTATTTGATGTATTTGAAGAAGCCCTTCTTGTTCTTCACATCCTTAGCCAGATATAATTCTGGCTTTCCTTGTTGTGTTTCTGTATACTCTGGCAGCATCCCCATATTCATTCAAGCTTTCTGCTCCTGCTTCCACCTCCTGCTTGTGTCTGAGTTTTGACAGGTGTTTCTTGTTCATCCATGCAGGTCTCCTTCTTCCTTTGTCTGATTCCTTGCCCATGGGGAATGCACCTTTCTCAGGCTTAGAGGAAGTGACTCTTGAATATTAACCAGCTGGTTTGGACACCTCTTTCCTCTAGGGATCATTTCCATGAATTCTTCCAAGAAGGTCCCTGAAGATGCCAAGCTCAGCTTTCCTGAAGTCCAAGAAGTTCCTTACTTCTTGCTCTGCTTCCTCCTTACATGATGCTGAACTCCATGATCCCATGGTCACTGTAGCCCAGGCTGCCGCCTACTTTCAGATCACCAACTTGTCATTCCTAGTTTGTTAGTGTCATGCTCAGCAGCATGCCTTAGCTCATTGGCTCCTCCATCACCTGAGTCAGAAAGGTATCATCAGTGCTCTCTGGGAACCACCTGGATTGTTTGTTCCTGGCTGTGCTGTTCCTCCAACAGATGTCAGGGTGGTTGAAAACCCCCATGAAAACCAGGGTCTGTGACTGGCTTCTTCCAGCTGCTTGTAGATGGCCTCATCTTCAACCTCCTGATGAGGTGCTCTGTAGCAAACACCCACAAACGTCACCCTTGCTAATCTGCCCTTTAGGCCTGACCCATAAGCTCTCGACTTACTTATCATGTGCCAGACATTCCAGATGTTCCCTCCCATAAAGGGCAGCTCCACCAGCCCCCATAACTTTCTGTTGGCCACAAAGCCAAAAATATGAAATGCTAAAGTAAAACTTGTAATAGAGCATTGGACACATACATGATGCACATCATACAAATGAGTGATTGCAAAACTGTCTTAATACAACTCCACTGGGCAGCCACGTTGAAATTAAAACACTGACATACCCAAAGCTTGGCTTGAGCAATGGCTGAAATCGGGAGTGTGGCCCAGATCTTTATAAAATCAAGATGAAAGACCTGTAAAGAAGGAGCAGGGCTGGGATTCTGAAGCATATGCTTGTTTCAAATCTCAACACACTCTTGGCAAACACATGCCCTTTCTCAAGTGCTCCTGTTGATCTCTTGCATCCTCCGTACAAGGCAAATTGGTGTGTGGGAGATACCACCACATTCAGCAGATGTCTGGGCTTTCAGCTTTGTTAAAATCTGTTTAAATTTGCATCCATTATTATAGCATGCAAATTCCTAGGCTAAAAGGGGAAGGAGATGCACATTTACTTTCTTTTTCATGATCATCTTTGCTAGCCATAGGGCAGTTGGAATAATGTGTTCTCTTTCAAATGAAAACAAAGGCATAAAAATAGATCTTCAGAGCCTATTACTGTGGCAAGAAGATCTTTAAATAAACCCCTCAGAATATACTAGTTTCAAATTTGCTGCTTCAATTAGATTCCCCACCTCACCTTTTCTCTAGAAGATGTTTTTATCTGGTGCAAAACTAAAGGATATTCAGTCAGAAAACCATTAGTGATGCTTTTCTAACAATCGACTGTAATACCTTTGCCAAAATAAGACATCTCTATGTGCATATGTATATACAGTTTTCTTTGCAGCTTTCACTGGGTGCAGTTGTCTTCACTCCTGGCCACTGCTCTTAAATTGCTGCTGCATTTCCCTGCTGAGACTGCTTCACTTTGTCAATATATGAAATGACTCCAAAGAATCCATTGTCCTCAGCAGTACCTATTTTTGTTTAGGGTAAGCCCCTTAGCTAGAATGTGAAGCTTAACAAACAAAATGGTGCTAAGCTTACTTGTGGATGGAAGAGGAGGAAAATCTCAGGACTAAATTGCTGCAATAAAATATGTTTTCGGAGCAATGTCTATCAACTTATTCTCTTGCGTGAGGGTGTGGGCCACCAGAGACCATACAGAATGGCTGCTGACCATTTAAGACCAGATATCCTTGTAGCTGTCAAGCAGAAAAGCAGCCGTCTTTGGGATCCAGCCTTCAGGAAGGCAGAACCATCATAGAGTCCACAGCCTGGAAGCATGGGTACCTGAACTGCATAAAGCTGGATCCTTTGTTCATAATTAGGTACCCTGGTCAACCAAATGTATGTCTCAATTCTTGAAAATGAGTTTCTTTCCCTTTACTCTGTGACTAATGCATTGCCATGGATGTGTTTGTGCCTGTCCAGTGATGATGATGACTCTTCTCTGTAATTCTTTTCTGCTCTAAGAAAAGCCTGGATCTGAGCAATGGAATAGGTCAGAGAAATAAAAGCAGTGCCAGGTTGGCAGCTAGGATTTCACACTCGAGCAGATTGTTGTTGCTGTTCCAGCACCTCCAGCAGCGGGCTGGCTTGAGGAAGGATGCTGGAGCTCAGCAGATCTAGTTTTTGGGCTCTGGCTTTTCTGCAGACTCACTGTGTACATTTTAGCAACTTGCTTAATTTCCCTAAGCATGATACAAAACCCAGGGAAGTCAAGGAGAGTCTTTCCTGGAGCTTAAATATGCCTTAAATAGGCTCTTTATGTCTCTGTTTCTAGTCTATAAAATGGTAAATGCACTCTCTCTCATGTATTGGTTGTAAACTCTGCACTCAGTTTGTTTCTTACTGCTAGCACAACAGAGCACTGATTTTGGTTGCTCTTCTGTAATGTGAAGGTGAACATAACCAATGACCTTCCTCCTCCTGATACATGAACTCAGCTGGGTGGCAAGCATCATGCTTCTAAATTTTATACTCCTCATGTACAGGAAAAAGTAAAGCTGATTACCACTGTCTGGAAAACAATTCAGACAAAATTAAAAACAACAGGAGAAAAGAGGTCAGGCACTTCTGTTCTTTATGGCTTTGGTTTGGCTCCTGCTCACAGATGCTGCCAACCCACAGGAATGATCATATTCCTGCAAACGTTTCCCTTTACCTCTTTCTGTATATTTCATGGAAATGGAAGTGTTTTGTGATCCCCAAGCCCTGATCTGCTTGCTGGGAGAGCTCAGTTCCCATTGATTCCAGTGGCATGGTGTCCAGCCTGTGTTCTCACTGGGAGCACTACAGGAAAGCACTGCCTGCCAGGAAGCCAGGTGGCTGCAGCAGCCCCATCCTCTGCCCAGCCAAGCAGTGCTTACTGATTACTGAGCCCATCATGTATCCTGGGACTTGCATTCCTCATATTTACCCACTACAAAGAAAACACACCCAAGGAGGGTCATAGTTAGTCTGGTTGAATAGGGTTGCACTGACAGGGGAAGAACGAAGATATAGTGTATGATTTAGAAAGGAGGATTCCTGCAGATTTGTAAAGGGCTTTTGCTTAGATAAGCAGCATGATAGACCTTAGTGCAGCATCCATCAGGTCAGAGCTGGATTTCTTTTCTGCTCCACAGTACTTATCATCAGGTAGAGAAAAAGGTGGGACTAGTTTGCATCACTGCCTAGGAACTGGGTATGAAGTCTTGTCTCTCCCTGCTTTCCTCCCTCCCTTCCTTCCTTCCTATCTTCAGCAGGAGTGCGCAGTCAAATATATCTTCTTGCACGGCCTGCACAGACTGTTGAGTGTAGCTGAACTCAGAGGTCTGTCATGCATTCCTGCTGTGCTCAGTAAATGTCATGGTAGGGGAAAGCCAAGGGATACTCATTTCCAGCAAGCCACAGGGCTGGAGATGTTAGTTGCAAGCCAAATAAGTTAGAATTCAAGTCCCCTTATACAAACTGTCCTTATGGCCCAACATAAAGGAGATTGTGACCATTCTGCTCCTAAGAGGAGGATGCAGCTATGAAGCTGAGCTGAGGCTGGTGTTTTTAGTGGCAAAGGAGAGAATTATGTGGGACTGGAGGAGGGGACTGCTGAGATCTCTGGAGTGTTGGGTCTCTGAGGTGGGCTTGGGAAAAAAACAGGATATAGAGATATGGAAAGTAAAAGGCTGTGGGCAGGAATGGTTGGGAAAGACACCATGGGGATGCTTCAGTGTCTCAGTATTGAGCCAGGATTTAGCATGAAGGTAGGGAATGCTTTCCTGTGCTGTGTTTTTCTTCTGGAAATTCAGTAGCTTTGGGTATTCAAGCTGTTGTGCCTGAGTAGGTACGTGCTTCGCAGTGGTGAAAGAGGCACAGAAAGGATATGAAGCCATGTGGTTTCATGCCTACAACTACAGAAGCTTTTGGGTCACTACGTGGCCTAGACATGAACAAGCAGGTTTCTCCAAACAGCTAGTGTGCTGCTGCAAGAATTTACAGCTCCCATGAACTTTATTCAGTTAAAAAGTGTCCATTAAAGCATTTCTTGAGAAAAATCTTTCTGGGTTATTTCAGTGAAGGAGGAGTGAATGTTTTTACTTTAAGCTCTGGACTTGAAGCCTTCACCATGCTTGGCAGGCAATTGCTGCCCGCCACTGTGGACAACATTTGCAAAGCTGAAAATGCACTTTTTGGTACAAACTCTTTATTACACAGTGAAAGACAAGTCTATGCCCAGGAACACCTGCTGTACTCAGCATAATTCTGGGCTCTCCAGAGAAGCTTACAGTTCAGCTGGTTTTTGCTTTTGCAGCTCTGCTTCTGAGGTCAAATCTGAGGTTGTACAACTTTCACTGGCTTCTGAAAAATGTAGATTTAGGATTCTTTTTGCTCATTGGCAATTTCCATTCCTTTAGTGCTGCTATAAGTTCCATTAACCTAGAGTTAAGCTAAGGTTATGCTGTCGGATGAGCATAATAAAATACACTACCTTGACTATAGAAAGTATTTCTTTCATGGTGCTTTAAGAGGTCTATAAAGCTGTGATTAAGTGATGTCTAAGTTTAGCTCTTCTGCAGTGTTTTGCTGAGAGCAGAATCAAAACCTTGTTGGGACCTTTTCTTTAATATGCTACTGTCATAGCAAGATGCAGAACCATCAGACCTAGCAACGCTGCTTATTTTAAGCCAGCAACAGCTGAGGTGCCAGCAGTCCCATTGCAAATGCTTGTAACATGATGATCACGTAAGTAACAGCCCAATTCATTCTGCGATGCTGGGGAATGTGTTAGTCTGTGTACAGGGAGCAGCTGGCAGAGGGAGAGGGCTGAGAAATGCCACGCAAGCAGGAGCCTGGGCTGAGCTGAGTGCTTGGAAAGGCACAAGCTGTGCAGAGTTTGTTATAGTGAAACAGCTGCATGTAATGGGGAAAAAGAAGGAAGATAAAAGAAAAAGCAAGGAGATCTTTTGTCCAACTCAGTTGGATGCTCGCAGCTCTTCTGTGCAGAACATGCCTTGTTTTAGTGGAAGAGCAGCAAGATAAATCTTGCTGCTTTTTAGCGTGTTGTTTTGTTACTGAAGTGTTTTAGCTTCCTTGAGGTTTACCTTCAGCGAAGCGTTCCCCTTGGTCTGAGCCCATCCCTAATATGTTGCACTGCCAAGCCTCAGCTCTGTGTGCCACCCATGGCCACCACACTGCAGACTGCTTTTGAGGTGACACATGCATGTAGAGGAGTAGGCTCATGTCCCAGCCAGTGCAATGTACTTTTTACAGGCAACGTGAGCACAGCAGCTGTGTGATCATGAGCAATCACTGCTGCTTTACTCTGTGAGCTGCCAGACCTAGCAAGGACCTGCAATCTGCGATTGAAGAGGGCTCCTGATTAACCCCAGCAATTTAAGCAAAACTTTCTCCTGGAAGTGAACAAGTGGTTGTCTTTGAGACTGACAAGAGTAGAGCTTGGTGCTGTGGTGTTACTTTAATACAGGTTGTGTCATTTCACCTTGCTCTGAACTCCAAAATCTTGGCTGGGAATAAGAATGCTGCCAAAGCATGAGCCTGGAAGCAAGAAGCCTTTGAAATGTTCCGGGAAGTCTGGTGAATGTGGTGCTGTGCAGCTTAATATAGAGACAAAGTTTAAACAGACAGCACAACAGCAAGGTCTTAGATGCAGAGTCCATGTCAATTCACAGTATTACTCACTTTCATGGCTTCCTTTCCTTCAGAAGGGGCAGCACACAGAATGTGTCAAGATCATTTAATCTAGCAAAAAGAGGGACCATCAAGTGATTCCCAGAGGAATGATTTGCCTATGTGCAGCCAAGGGCTACCCTTCATAAGACCAAATCCCTGTGGTGCCATATGTTTGAGTCAGTCCTTGCCCAGTGAGTGAATATTCTATATGCTGTCTATAATTGGAGAGGGGATCTGAAGGTGCAGGAAAAGACAGTGACTTTTGCACTGTCACACATAGAAGAGTGGCATAACAAGGCAGAAAACTGGAGGGGAATTCACATCATGGGTCTGACCTAAAGGCAAGGAGCCAGCAAGGATAGGGAGGGGATGGATGAAGAGATTATTTGCAAGTAACTTCTAGTCCTGGAAGTGATTGCCTCCAGTCCCTCTGACAGCTCCAAGTGTTTTAAACTGAGCAACATGTGTTATCCACATAAGAATCTTGAAATTAGTTCTTGTGCAGGATGTGAGAGGGACCTGCCAGCTACTGGTCATGGTTGTACCCTGCCCAAACTCTTTGAACTCAGGACCTTGTTACCGAAGACATGCTTGCTGGAGCGGGGCACTCTTTTCACTACGTTTACTGCTTTCATATGGCTTAAGATGGGAGGCTTGAAAGAGACTCCTCTTTCTTTCAAGCAAGCCTCCTCCTGTAATACTTGGCTCAGCTACTAAACGGACAGAAAATCCACTCGATTGAAAAGGACTTTGTATTGCCCCCATAAATCTGTCATGTAATGCCCTCCAAGTGCACCAAAAGAAATACCAAGGTGCAAAAAAGTAGGATCCATAAGCATATTTCCCAATGTTCATCTTCTGTTGTAGGTGTAATTATAGCTCAGTAGATTGCACTTTGATCTTGGCACTAATGCACTTCAGAAGAGACAGTTCCTATTCAGCATGAGTGACTTATCCTATTGCCTCACTGCTGTATTTTGAGGGCTATCAGTGTCCAGCACATTTTTCTTTGGTAGTGCCACTTTGTGGCTATAAAGTCTCAATTGCAAGAAACATGTGTGAACACTTGACTAGTCATTCGTCTAGTTTACAATTTGTAAAGATGACATGTAATTTAAATAGTGTATGTAACGTTAAGAATCCCGCTACAGATTTAGTAGCTTTATTGTTACCCTGTCAGCAAAATTAATGTTCTATTTGCAGAAAGCATCAGTTCATTCTTCCTATCTGCAGAAACAGAGAGGTTGGGATATGGGCTGAGGTGTCTTGACAACTGAGAAGTATGTTGTATGCCAGCACCTGTCACTGCTGCAAGCAGAACTGGCGTTTTCCAACGCTGCCTTGCATTAGAACCAGCACATCCCAATTACCAAGTTAGAAGGACAACAACAGAGTGGCAGGCAGACTGAAGTGTGAATCCACAGGCAGCAACTGGCTCCTTTCCAGCAAGATGGATGGAATTTTTGGTTTGAATAGAGAAGCCTAAAGGAAAAGCACAGGAAGTAAAATATTAGCAACAGGTTCTGCCAACCCAGGATCAACTTCCTCTGGTTTATAACAAGAGGAAGGGAGATCCTCTCCCCTGTTTCCTCCCTTCTCTGTGTTGTGCATTCTGACAGACACAGTCAGTTGTTAATTGCCAGGGAAAAGCAGCTCCCCAGGGGAATACAAGCCAGGAGTGGACAAGAGGGCAGGCATGGGTGGCATGCTGCTGCAGTCCCTCACAACCTGACCGAGAGGCATGGGTCCAGTAGCAGTCACTAGGGACAGACAGACATTTCTGTATAGATTCATAGTGACAGATCCTTGGTCCAGCCATGAAGCCAAGTCAGGATCAGCAAGAACAAGGCCAAACACAGGCTGAGCTGTAGTTAGCCCAGGCAGGGACCAAAGACAAGGACTTAAGCAAAGTGTGTGGCTCCAAAAACGGCTCTCGCAGCTCCTTCCCTGATACCTGGTTACAGCTACACCATCTCAGAGATGGCTGTTGAATAAAAACAGCCAGACCCTTGCAGTGTGCTTTTTTTAGATACAGCTTTTGAACTCTTGTAATGCAGGTTCTCTATTTTTGATAAGCTGGAGAGGTTGGGAGTAAATTGCAGGGATCACAAGGAGAGTGTGCACCCTGACAGCCTCATCCTCAATCCAAATTACATTTCTACACCTCTCCCTTCGGTGAGAGCACATATTCCATGACCCAGTTGTCTGGCAGTATACATGGGGACAGGGTATAGATGGCTGTAAATATTCTCTTGCACAGTGGCAGGAACCTGTAGGAGGGAAAATGAACTGTCATCTTGAGAAGTGAAAGAACAAAGCCATTAATAAGAGCATAATAAGACTGTGGAGCATGGTACCGCCACACGGAATGGCTGCCAGCAAGATGAGATCTACTGAGGGTGTCTCAGGCCAGTAAACCCTTTCAGCAGATGCCTTGATGTTTGGAATGGACCCTCTGCAGAAGCCCTGTGATGATGGGTAGATAGATAAGGACCTCTCAGAATAAAGCTGGACCCTTCTTGCACTCTCTGATTCTTCAAAAGTGAGGGTACATTTGAGTATTCCAAAGGCATTCCTGGCAAGGTGGCCACTGAAACCTGTGAAGACGAGACAGGCTGAAAAGAAAATGAAATGTTGTAGAAGAGCCAGTTGTTAAAGCACATAAGTTGATGGGGTAACAAGATATTTTTCTTTTTGGAGCTATTAATGGCAGAGTAAAAATAGGGCAATACTGAACTGGTTTGGAATGGTTTGACATCTCTCTATTTACACCCATATTTTGATGAAGGCTCCTGTATTCATGAGGCTTTTGTACAGCAATTTACCCTGCAAGTGCTGTTTAGTTTCCTTCAGGTTTCTGAACCTTTTATATTGTCTTGGGTTAAGCTGTTCAGCTCCTGGAGTTGTGATGCACCAGAATAAATTGCCCATGTGGGTTGTGGGATGTACATTCTTGGAGGTTTCCAAAACACAGTCAGGCAAGGCGCTGAGTGACCTGATCTAACCTTGGAGTTGACGGCTTTGACATTTGCTATGATTCCAAATTCTCTGTGCTACCATGAGACTAGAAAAGAGATGTTTTATTAAAAGCTGAAATGTTTATTCAGTCTCTTAAATCTGCACACCTAAGAAAAGAGAAATGATTTCTTTGTACTTATAATACAGTTCTGACATTTCAGGACTAATTTGATGAAGACTCTGATGCGTTTTCTGCCTTTCCATTTTTTCAGTCCCCAAACGCTCTGATAAGATCTTTGCAAACTAAAAAGCAAGAAGTTATTTGTACAAAAGGCAAGGAAACCTGCTCCTGGTGACCTTTCCTTTTGCTCCTCAAAGCTATGTGTGGAAATTTCAAGCTGCCCTGGAAGCTGACTAGAAGGAAACAGCTCAGGAGCTCGGTTCTCCTGGAAATGCTCTTCATGTGGGAGAGGAGAGAGAAAGGCATTTAAGGACAAGAAAAGTGAGCTAGGGAAGAACAAACTCAATCCTCAGTCAAGTCATGTTTAGGGCACGGTTCATTTCTGTCAGTGCTGTATCTACCGCTGGGGTTTACCTACATGGAAGGAAAAAAGGGAGAGGCTTGTCTTCAGTGGTTCTCTGGAGCTGGCTGTGTTGGCATCAGCTCACCTCTCCCAGGGATGTAAGATGTAGGCCAGAAAGGGCTTTTAGGCAAGACTGAGACCTACTAAAATGATCAAGTGTTGTAGCTGTGCAGGTCATGGTGTCTATTTGTATCTCCCTGACCTAATGGTGATCTCTCTCCCTGGCAGGTGAGAGATGCATATCCCTCCTTTGGCCAGCGAGAAAAGTAATAATAGTAAATGTACCTGTTTGTGTACTCTATCTTGTTAAACTCATGCTTATGTATGCTGAGGTATACAGGAGATGTTACCTTGGCACAGGAGCTTGTAGTAAAGTGGGAGAGCTGGTCACAAAGAGGAGTATAGAAGAGGTTGGTGGGGAGGCATCCACCAACTGAAGCAGAAAACATGTAACTTTATAAATCCTTTATCCTCTACATCTTCCCTGAAAAATTTCTTTACAACTTCCTTATGGAAATTAAACTCAACTCTGGCAAGAAAAGAATCTTCCATGTTTAAAGCCAGTCTAACTCTAACAACAGAGCTTGCCTTTCCTTCTCTTCTTGGTTTGCCTTGTCTCAGAGTTATATTAAACTGAGTGAAGCATCTTTCATCCTATCTCAAGATGTACCTGCAGGGTACAAGAATGGAGAAACATCAGAAAATTAGTTAGGAGCTCCTGGGACCATCATCTCACATTAGGAAGAGTGCTGCCGAGTGTTAATCTGCCATGTGAGGTTAGCTAAGATTAGCATTCGTAGGATGTCTCTTGGGTTTGTGCCAGATTCCCTGCACCCGCCGTTCTTGTCCGTATATTTCCTGGTGAGGAGCTGACCATCCTGATGTTTGAAATACTCAGAGGAGGCTGGAGCCCTTTTGGAGTTTGTGCCAGCATCAACAGTGTGTGTTTGTCTGTCTGAGAGTGCTTGCTATCCTCCCCTTGCTCCTCCTGCCTCACCTCCAGGTAGCTGGGGCCTTAACCATCTGGCATCAGCCATGCATTAGTCATTCAGGAAGAAAGGCTAGAGCTGATACAAGTATTTCAGAATCCTGCATCAAAAGCTCTCATGGGATTTACCAAGTATACCAAGCCCTCTGGGCAGGAACCCTCGAACTGTAAGGTTTGATGTGTCATGGGTGCACTAGTCTAAAACCTGGTGTTCAGTGAACATCAGAATTACAATCTTACTTAATGAGTAAATGGTTCCAGATAGGAGCTTAGAGGCTATATAGGTAACAACCTTGTCCTGGATAGCTACCTGAGAGCAGCACCACTGATGGCATACACTCATTAAAGCATCCACAATTAAGTACACAAGCATCACTGCAAACAAAATGGTGCATAAAGAAAAACAAACTGAGAACCATTTGTTCAGGGCAGTTGCATGAGAATGTCACTGAATAGGTCTCTCTTCAGCTCAAATAAAGGGCTGCTAGGACCCAAAGAGTCACAGAAAGAAGATACTAAGAGGATAAGACACAAAGAGAACACAAATGCAAGGTGTGGGCAGACTTGGCCTTTGACAGAGCCTGGGGATAAGTGCATCTGTGGAGAAAAGCATCCATGGAGAAAATCACAATCTCAGCTCTCAGTGAGCAAATCTTGTGAGCTTCCTGCTTGGTTTTATCACAACAGCTCAATTGTAAAAAGAACAACTAGCCATGCCATCTTTCAGGATCATTTTATAGCCCACACTGTTATTTCATGTCCAACCTTCACCTTCTTGTCCTTAAGATGAGCAGTAAGTGGTTGTAGAGCTGGAGTGTAGCATTTGTAAAGCCAGTATGAATTACATGCGTTCTCATTGTTGATGGGCTAATCATCTTTGTTTAGAGAAATACATTTTGGAGAAAAGAGAGTGACATGGGATAAGGGAGACCATCAACCCCTTCTTGCTTTACAGAACATAGTTTATTCTTTCAGTCAGTTTTGTTCAACGAGCTAAAGGTGAAGAAAAAGCTGTTCTGATAGCACTAGGATGCACTGCATTTGTTTTTCAAATTGTGGTGTTGTCATTGGTTAACAGCTATAATGAGGTGGAGCCGCCGAGGTTGGCATCAAACACAACATATTTGAGAAATAGGAGAATTGCAGGTTTTGCCTGGAGGCTTCAATAGCTTTTGTTTCAAAGAACTTCCTATAAGAACTCCCATTAGCACTGATAGATCTATACCAACACAAGCTCCCACCAGGTAGAATCTTTCATCATTCTTTCATGCAATAACTGTACCCATTGCAGAAGATCCAGTACAACAGACCAAGATGTGACAGCACCCTCAACCCATTTCCTGCCACTGGATGATGTAGAGCAGATTAGAAGATAGCTTCTCTTATTCCCACTTACGGGAGCTTTGCTTGTGCAAATCACAGCTGCAGTTTAGAGTGAAATTCCGTCTAATCCTATTGTATTGCTGTCTACTGTGTTTGAGGAAATGGAGCTGCAGCAAGCTTAATGTTAAATGTTTTTACTTACTCTTCCCAAATGCTAAACATTGGAGGGCAGGTCTTTAACTGTTGGAAAGTGACTTACTTCCTTTGACTTAAGTGAAGCTGCGATAATTTATACAGGAATAACCCTTCCAGTGTTCCGAGAGCCCAGGCAGGAGGGAGATCTAGGCCCCTTTTGTCTTATGAAGTGACATTGTCAGAATATTTATCTGTTACAAAGATTGTTTTGGTGATGATATTCCTACTGATGAGTGCTGTTGTCTCTCTTGAAAACTTCTCAGTGTGTTTGCAGTGACTAAAGGAATAAGCTTTACTTACACTCACAAGAATGGACTGAAGTACCACTGAACTGATAAAATACAAACCCTGCTTGGTCAGACACCCACAACTTTTATAGTTGTTGACTGAAAAGAACTGACGTGTGTAGCTGCTTCACCAGCCTCCCTAAACAGGAAGCTAAATTGCAGTAGTGGTATGTAGTTTGTACATTGGCACATCGTTCCGCTCCCCTTCCCATCACTGCTCCTGCTGAACCTCATTCCTTACTAAAGAATAAGGGCTAAGTGACTGCAAAATCAGCCATTGTCAGATTCAGCCTCCGTTTTTCATATTACACCTTCTCTGAAATATTACAATATAATTACTGCCTCCCCCCCAAATTGCATCAGCCTTTCAATCACGCAGGGCAGGGTGGTTGCCTTCCATTTATTTATCTAATAATTAAAACGTGCACCTACCTCTAAAAGCTCCTTTATTGCAATACCAGAAAAGTCTTGAGAAAACAACTGGTCTGAACTGAGCAGATGCACTTCTTGTAACCGGATTCTGCAACAAGCTCTAGCCTCCTTGTTCTTTTCTTTGTAATGACTATTTTGCAGTTTTCCTCAGATGGGGCAGTTTGTGTTCAGCACGCTGACATTTTTCTAAATGCTCTTTTTGTTGGTGTTTTCCTACAGAAAAAGAGGACATTTACACCTCTGTACAAACTAGTTCAAAGGATAATAAAAGAACATTCCTCAGATGCAATTTAACACTTTACAAGCAAGGTGAATAGGAAAAGGAAGCAATTTAGTACATGGGTTATTGCTTAAGTATCGCTAGGTTTGGGGGTTTATTTTAGAGAAAGAAGAAAAAGGGAAGAAAAAGGAAAGAGAAGATGTGTTTCTCCATCTTGTAATCCAGAAGCTGTGGGAAGCTGCAGGCTTTCTCCTGCCTGCACCTCCCCTGCTCCTGCATCTCCACTGAGCTCTGCCCATCCCTGTGTGGGAAGGGGAGCACGGCTGCAATCTGTGGCATGTCATCACTTCTTTCACAGGTTGTCATTCCCTCCTGAAGAAACCTTACACTTAACTCAGGAGCCCAGATCCCCCAGGGCTGCTGGGGCTCATGATAGCTTCACAAAAGCCATTTCTGTGATCTCACTGTATACTGAGGGTCTGCAAAAATGCATGGAAAAGTGTCCTCCAGCCTCCAGGTGGTGGTTAGGTAGGAGTAGGTAGAGCAGGAGTTGCTGTCTTTTCTGTTTCTTTTCATTTTTTTTCACGTGTTCGGGGTTTTTCGTGTTGTTGTTTCACTTGGCTTTTTTGGTTGGTTGGATTGGGTTGTGGTTTTTTCCCCCTCCAGTGGACAATTGGAAAAAGAACTGGAATTTTGTTATTTAGAGATTTATCCCAGTGGTAAGTCATTTAGTGCAACCAAGCAAATGGCTCTGTGGTCCAGAATGTTGTCTATAGGTGGAGAAGTCTGTGTTTCCCACAAGAATATTTTTCACGTATATCCTTACACAGAAAATGCATTTGTATGGATAATATGTATTGCAGACCATCTACTTATGCATCAGTGTGGCTGTGTTATTATCACTGAAGGAGAAATTCAAGGATCCCGTACAGCCCAAAATGTGACTCTGAGTTCACTGGGGAGCTGAACGCACCTTTTGTGCTTTTTTCCTCTGGTGTTTCCAGCTTGGCTTTGCCTTTTAGATAGTAACAGTCAAACCTGTTCTGTTGTTGAACAGTGTTTTCCTTCAAATGACCCAGTGAATGACCTAGTAAAATTCCAATACCTGATTAAATTTTTCCTATAAGCCAATGAGCTATACTGATGGGAAAAGAGGGCCAGTGAAGAAGGGGGGAAGGAAAGCTCCTTTGGTTTGGAGACAAAGACAAATAAAGGATTTGCACAACCTGTAGATGCCTGACCATCTCTGTCTGCTTCCAACATGAGCAAAACCTGGTTGTGAATCCCCATGTCTGCTCCCAGTGCATTTCTAGATAGGCCACAATTGTGCCAATGTGTTCATCTGGGCTTAAAAACCTGTGAAATGACTGACTGATGAGGCTTTATGAAAACTGAGATCTTCACAGTGAGTCATGAATCACTCCTCTTCATTTGTCCCTGCAAGCTACAGGAGTTCTTTAAAAAACAGCACAAATTGAGCAGAATAGATAATAAAAAAATGGATTCCTTAAGAGAAAGAGTTGGAGGTGTTGGGTGATGAAAAGTTCAAAGTGTCCTGGCAGCCCAAAAGCCAGACATGTCCTGCACTGCATCAGTAGCAACATGATCAGCAGGTCAAGGGAAGGGGTTCAACCCCTCTACTTTCTACAAGGACGTAGTGAAGAACAAGGGAGAATGGCTTTAACTGCCCAAGGGGAGACTGAGATGAGCTCTTGGGCAGAAGCTCTTCCCTGTGAGGGTGCTGAGGTGCTGGCACAGGGTGCCCAGAGAAGCTGTGGCTGCCCCATCCCTGGCAGCATTCAGGGTCAGGTTGGATGGGGCCTGAAGCAAACTGCTCTATGGGAGGTGTGCCTGCCTGTGGCAGGGGTTGGGACTGAATGAGCTTTAAGGTCCTTTCCAAACTGAACCATCCTGTGGTTCTATGGAAAATAGTTTCTAAAAATGTATTCACAGGACACATTTACTGAATCTAAATGAGAGGTAAATATGAACTCTGCTGTCTTCATTCTGTCCTCAGACAAGGGAAGGAAAAGGACTTTTCTTTTTACACTGTTCTTTGCAGTTACATTTTAAAATGCAAGCAAACAAGCACGCTAAATTGTGCTTCTGTTCCTTTCATCCCTGCGCACTTCAAGGAAGAGCTTTTAGACATTTTCGTTTCAGCGGATCAAATAGCAGAGATTTCCCCTTTATCTTTTGCTTTCCTTCTTCCTCCTCCTGTTCGGGTATTACAAACAAGATCTAACCCTTTTCACCTGAAACACAGGCAAGTTGAAAGCAGCTTACCTGCATGAAATGAGGCTGGCTTAGAACCTTTGCAGTGATGGAGGATCAGTTAGAACAGCCGGACAGCAAAGGCTGTGCATGTGGAGAGCATGTGTCTGAATGGCTTTACAACAATTGTACACGATGCAGTGAGAACATTTTCCTGCAAACACACTATTATGAAAACTAGATGGCCTTGAAGCAGAGCTTTCAGGTCTGGGATTCACCTCTACTTGCTTCTCAGCCAGCTTTTTCCTCGGAAAGGTTCCCAGGGTCAGTCTAATGTAGCCAAGATTTAGAGTGAATTTGCTCAGGATCTGTAAAGACAATGCAGTGCCTTACATAGAACTTCATTTCAATCTCCTGAGGACTTGGCAATATCTATGGGTAAATCAGTGAGATGGGAGTGTGATCTGAAGCAGAACTGATAGGAAATATGTTTTTCCAGTCATCGAGACCTACACAAATGAGAATTTTTATAATGGTTGTTGGTGCAGTGGCTGAAGCACAGGGAGGCCTGGGTTTAGGTCACTGCCTTTACCATTAATTCTCTTTCTTCTGAAACACATTTTCAGTTTCTCTTACTGCTACCATATACTTTAGATCTTCTTGTAGAATGTCCAAGGATAAAGGGCAGCCTTAACCCAGTGTTTTGTAGCAGTAACTCATGTAGCACTGGAAGAATAAAGGAACCTCAGCTGGATCAAGGAGGAATGATTTTGGGCAGAATGGGAATTGAATCTATGTTTTCTATGCCTAGCTAATGTCAGCCTTGTTTCAGTTTTGATAAGAATTTCAATCCTGGATTTCAGAAGCTGTTCCCCATGGATGTTCTGAGGAAGCTGACATTCCGTGCGAAGTTTGGGGTAAAATAGCTCAGGATCTGCTGATATGACAGTGTCTACTGTAGAATTAACAGTCAGATGCACACAAAGTACTGGGTGCATTAACAGAAATATGATGTTCTCTGACTGATCTGTCCTCAAAGGATACAACATCTGCCAGGGGATTTCAGCTGGTAGAGCATCATGTTTTGAGAGCTGCCAAAGGTGGGTTCTTGTCCATGCCCTTTGCATGTGATTGGTGTTTACCGAGTGATTTGGTTGTTCCTGGCAGCACAGAGTGCTTCTCCATGGGCAGTTTGCTTTCATGTTAGAGCCCTTTTTCTCCCCAGGGTGTTGAAGAAAGCCCAAGATACTGTGGGTGTCAGGTGGAGAAACTATATCTCTGCAATAGCATCCAGTAGGGACAAATGAAAACCTTGCTGCACGGTTGCCACCAGCTCAAGGCTCTTTCAGCCTCTCTGGGAGTCTGCAGTGGTTTTATTTGCAGGTCATTTGATGGAGTCAGTTCAACATTCTTTTATTTGGGAATTTCACTACCTCATCCACTAAAATTGCTCCAAGTGCAGACCACGATGTGCTCGCTCTTCCACATCTCTTGATGCTTAGGACCCACAGGAGAGTTATTAGCTGAATTCAAGGGAATGGAACACAAGATGCAGTCCTGTCCAACATGACCAGGAGCTGCAGGGTCACAGCATACAGAGTATCAGAACTCTAAGAGATGTGCACAGTCACCTTAACAGCAGGATTTCTTTCACTAAGCTTTAATCTTCTATACATCAAAATGAGGATGCTCAGCTCCTTTTATCGAGTAATTCTTCTGAACTGAGACATCTGTGTAGCCATCTGCAGCACCTGTCATCTCCCTGGACAGGAGAGGTTCTCCAGTTGGTCACAGAGAGTCCACCCAGAACCTGCACTGCCTCCTGAAGGCACTTCTTTTTCCACATGGATCAAGAAAAATCCATGCCACCCATCCCATATATCTAATATACGTGCTGTGAGAGCAGGACACACTGCGTGGGCAATGAACCTTGTGGTTCTCAGCATAGGAGGTAATTCTAATTATGTATCTATTGTTGCAAGGAAACGAAATTACTTGCATAGAATAATAATCTTCAGGAAGGTTTGAATACAACCTCAGTCTTCCTGATGTTTTAAGTCTGATCTTGACTTCACAAACACAGCTTTTCTGCCATCTAATTTTAAACTTGCAGCATTTGCCCAGCTAATTAAGTATTAATTAGTACTAATTAAGTACTAATTCTAGATTGCATCCCAACCCCAAATTCAGAAAAAGTCAGAGAAGCTGAGGAATACACTGAATGGTTGTTTTTATAAAGAACAGTTATAATGAAAGAATATATTAACAATGTATTAACAATACATTAGGCACAGTATCAAACAGCCATGCAAATAGGTACTGTTTCAAAACCCAAAGAGGTGGCAGCTTGTGTAGCTTCCTGCTGAGGCTCGTGTGGCTTTATGTGCTCCATCGTTATTGCTCCTATTACCTAATTATTTCACTCAGCAACAGGCTCTGCAGGACTCTTTGGTTTGCCATTGTACTCACTTGGGTGAATCTTACAGCCAAACTCTGGCCTCCACTAGAGTCTGGAAGGGCAATCTGGGTTTTGATGGTATCCAAGATCAAAACCAGCTTGCAGTATTTATACCTCATGGGAAACCCCACTGAGTGCAGAGGGAGCTGGGTGAACTCTCCTGGCTTTTCTGTCTGTCTGTGTTTCTTTTGGGTAGGAGTCCTTTTCTGAAGGTGTGAATCACAGTTACTGTCTCCTCAGGAGCCTATTGAGTGTTTAGAAAGCTGTTCATGGAGTTCATGGGGACTTTCTCTCTGGGAATATGACCCTTCTGTGCTGTAAAGCTGAAGTGCTATAAAGCAAAGAGCTCCAGATAAGGAAATATGACTGTCCTTTCTTATCTTCACTTGTCCTAACAGGTGCCCTTGGGGTTCTAAATTTATGTGAGGGGAAGGTAAGAACAGTCTGAGATATCTTTAACCTTATCACAAATCTTTCCTAAGGCAGAAAGGTTGGCAATACCCTGAATAAAGTCTAAATTGTGGCCCAGGTCCCTTTTCCCACTGAGTCAATTGCTCTAGAAAACATGGTTGCTCTCACTTGGTTTGTGTGTGCTGTCAGGCAAATGTTTGGCCATCCTTTGTTGCACTCAGTGCCCTAAAATAAAACCCAGGCAGATATTTACAGTGAAATACCTGATTCCTCAGAGGTTTGTAATTCCACAAAAGAGAATTTGTGTGCCCATGCTATTACAATTGTTACAGTTTTATTGCAGCCAGGCCAAAAAGTCAGCTTGGAAATGAGGTGGAATTATCCTTATTTGTCACTTTTGTGGGAAGGATGAATCATTCCATGCACTTGCCATAGGACCCTCATTCATTCCAGTGCTTTACGCTGTTGGATATATGGTCTAATCATGTTTCTGTGATGTTCAGGCTTGTGATGTGAATGACTGTGCAGCAACTGCTGAGCTTGCCATTCTCTGCTCCTCCTGAAAGAGGTATTTGTGTTTGAATAGGGGCTTTCTTATCACACTACCCGTTGTGTTTATTTTTTTCACCATTCTCCATTAAAATGAGGATTTCCTTTCTCACCCCATTGTGTTGTCATGGAAATTATGGAAATTGTGCTTTTTGTTTTTTGAGGAATCCTTTCAGCTTGTAGCCAAAACAGTTCCACAGAGTTGATGAAACCTGGGACATGTCCCACCTCAGATGCTGGCACTACATTTAGTATCTCCAGTTTCTTTAGGGGTAAGGATCTCTGCCTGGCTTTTCTGCTCAGTCCCTTTCTGGAGGGAAACCTCAACTACCTTTCTCACATGTGAGAGCCCTATCTCTGTTGGTAACTGCATTCCAAGCCACACTCCAGTGGGACATTGCCATTTTCCATGGCTGGGATTTGCCTTTGCTACCACCTTTGTGTAGCCTCCCTTCACCCAGGGGAGATGCCAGATGTGGGCCTGGTGGACTTCACCTATGGGGCAAGGACCATAGACTATACGGAACCCTGTTGGGATCATCAGGCTAGCTGTGAGAAGGAAGAAATCCTGCTGCCAGAGAGGACAGACAACAAAACTATTCTTCCTGGGAGCAAGGCAATGCATAGTCTCTGGAGGTACCTTTCACAGCCCTTCTGTGCTTCTCATGTGCTGGGTGTGAATAATCTCAAAATGCTGAAGCAAGAATGAAATCGTTTGTTATCCACTTAGGACTGAAGCAGCGAACCATGTTGTGGTCCACAGCCACAGGAGTCTACATGCATTCAAGGGAAGCCTCTGAAAATGCCAAGTAAGTTCCCATTTTATCATCTTGCACAGTTCTGCCATTTGCATGTGAATGGGGGAGGAAAAAAAGTACAATTCCAAAGTCTGTCCTTACAATTAGACATCCTATGTGCTCTGAGTTTCCTTTTCCATGGGGACAATTCTTCTGACTCTAGGGAAGAAAGAAGTTGATGTATTTATTTTTGCACGATATTCCAGATGGGGGAAACACTGAAGTGAAACATGGGCTGACAGAGGTAGGAAAGTCAATGACAAGTCTGGGCTGTGGGTGATCCTTGTGAGAGTTTCCACATCACTGTTGGTGAGAACAGAGTTCCCATGCACACACCCTGAAACTTGGCACATGTGTACCTAATTTTCCTGCGCTCACCACGTGCATTTTCCCATTTTGCCCCAAAAGACCTCGTAAACCTATTCTGCTAAAGGGAGAAAAGCTCAAAAGGCAGATAAAAAGGATAACAATCCCCAGCACCTGAATTAGAACAAAACTGCATATGTTCTGTTCTCCCAGAGGGCTGGTTGTCAAGCAAAGCTGTGCTATTACCCTCCTACAGTGACCTTCACTTCTGGCTTAAGAGAGCTGGGTCCTGCAGGACAGTGAGGTCTGTGCGGTCCTGAGCTCCTCTCACTCATGAGCTGTGCTTCCACTCATGAGTAGCTCCCTCAGCCCCCCTCACTCCTCTCTTCCCTCCCTTCACAGCCTGGCTAATAGAGTCGTATTTTTAGCTGTTGGAGGAATGAACGCGACATTGAGAATTAAACACACTTTCAGCTCACACCATTCTTTTTCTGAGTGCATGAGGCTCTTCTTCAAGCTGCTTTGTCTTTTCCTGCTTCTTAGGCTCTGGCCTCAGCACCCAAGTCCATGTCCTAATTCCACATACCAGAAACTGCTGCTGGGGTGTGGGGAGGTTTGGAATTTGATTTAGTGTTGATGCTGTCTCTTTTCTCTTTTATGTATATAAACTCTCTTTAGAATGAGGGTGTTGAATTAGGAAACATTACCTGCGGTTACCAGAAAGTTTCAATTTCTTCAGTGATAAAGCCCCTGAGAGGACAAGTTCTTGTGCTTTTATTTGAAGTACTAATGTGTTCAAGTGTGGCTGTCTCAGTGTGAGAAGATGGATTCACATTTCTATGGCTCCAAAAGCCACGATGTGGAGAAGGACCATAATCATAGACTCATAGAATAGTTACGGTTGGAAAGGACCTTAAGATCACCAAGTTGCAGGCCATTCTCATAATTTAAACAAAATGTGGTTATTCTCATCTGCTCACCATAGGTACCTCTTGTAAAAATCTTGCCAGCAGCAATTCTAGAGGAAAGGGAGATTTCAGGCAAGAAGTCCATTTTTCTTCATTGAATGTTGTAACTTCCCTGCAGGAGGCTTTAACTCTCCACAAACCTGCACAAAATACCAGTCAAGACTTTCCTGGGAAGTGTCTATATGTAGACACTGAAGGAGACCAGCAAAGACTCTCCACTCCAAGACAGCTATGTAGAATCATAGAATAGTTAGGGTTGGAAAGGACCTTAAGATCATCTAGTTCCAACTGCCTACCATGGGCAGCGACAGCTATAAGTGTAGATACTCTTTAAATCAGTGCTTATAATTACTGTAATTGTGCATGAAAGTGCTCCAGCTGCTCTGCATAAATCCCCACTTGGGTGTGCAAGTTGTTATTTGTGTTTGCAGTTACTAGGTGAGTTCACATAACTCCCTCCTCTTTATCAGTTTAGAGAGACCCTACTGATTTTAGGAAGGGTGTAGATTTATAGGGACAATCAAGGAAAACAGGAGTTGTAGCTGAAGGTTAAAACTCTCCAGAAATTGCTTTTCTTCAGTTTTGCTAATGGATAAACTGAAATAAAGTAATTAAATCAAAGGGACTGGAAATAAGCAAAGAAGTTGTTGAAGCTTGAACTTATGTGATGAAGACTCGCCTCTTAGATCTGCCTTTTGTTTGCAGCAGTCAGATCCACACGGTGTATTAGCAAATGAGTGCATGAAAATTTGTATTTCCAAGCATTTTATTTCTCTTTTAGTAATCTTAAATTTACAAAATTGAGCATGAAACTGACTGGATGCAAATGGTGTCATCAGAAAATAAGAGTGAGTGGGTTGGAGAAAGCTATCGTCCCTCCCATTAGCAGCCCAGGGAGGAAAAATGCTCAAAGGCAGAGCGAGGACATGAAGATGCTGTTGCTTGTGTGGTGCTAACATTCTCTTTCAGTCAATACCCATCAATAGTCTGACTGCACATTCTTTAACTTCTGTAAGTTAAGCAGAATGTGTTAGCCAGGAAGCGGAGCTCCTATTGCAAATGAGCAGAAGTGTTTCCTCATTCTTCCTTCACACCCGTTCCTCATCTCCTCACACCACTGATACTAATGGTGGTGTGTCTAATAAATAGCAAAATGAATCAGGGTCCAGCCAGTGTTTTGCAGGAAGCACAGTCACATGGAGAGAGAGAAAGAGAACATTCTTTTCCTTTTGAAATGATCTGAACATCAGCTCCTCAGTGTAAAACCCTGTGAAGCATATGCAGCGTCTGTGCTCTCCTTGGGCTCCAGCAACGCAGGAGCTCACCTGAGATGTCAGAGCTGAAAGAAGTTTAACAAGATGAAGAAAAACAGTCAGGAAGGTGTTAAGGGAGCTCCAAAGTGATCAATATTTCTCATTTATCACTACATAAATAGTCCTCCTGAGCTGGCTAATTCCTGTTCCACCTGCCACATGGCTCCTGCAGTAAATGAAATCTGTATGTTAACAGTGTACACATGGGGCTGACAGAGCAGCTAAATCTGTCTGTGAAAAGCTGATGTTTCCATCCACACCTGGTTCTTGTGAAATAGGGTGGCCTTTGTTACCAGGTAATGATAAAAGGCAGGTTAAATGTCAAGGTGCAGGTTCAACTTGTACTGAAAACATTTTGTATGAAGAGCACTGGGGTGGTGCATCCTCTGGGTAAGTTCTTATTCAAGCATACAGATGAAGTTCAAGTGGCTGCTTGGGGTGGATCTCAGTCTCTGGGAATGATCTGTTTGTAGTTCAGGATCTGTCAGAACAAGAATTGTTCAAAAACACCCCAGTATTATTTTTTGTATGTCATGTAGCAAAACAAAAAAAATGGCTGAATAGTAAACAGATAAAACTGCTTTATTGCGTTTATTGACAGTTCTGTGGTATGCAGCTGTGTAAAAGCTGCTTGGGTTTTCCTCACTGTCTTTGCTTTCTCTTGGCTTAAGTTAAGGTTATGGGGAAGTCCAGAATCCTGAACATTCATTTGCCTTTAAAATCAGGATTTTATCTTGGATTTCTTATTTATTTGGTTTTATTTGTTTTTTTTTCCATCCTTCAAAAATAATGGCCTTGTTTCCCAGTTTATTTTTCGTGATCTTATTCACTGAAGCAACACCGATAGCCAGCCAGCACTAGGAGTCAGAAAAGATCTTGGCCTGAGCAAGCCTTGCTCTTTAATATTAAATGTGAAATAACAGCTGAGTCAGTAGCTTTTAGTATTTAAAAAATCAGGGGAAATGTCTTTTCAGTCTTGAAGATGCTCATGTGGGTGTGCTGCTTGTAACAAGAGATGTTTTGCTTTGCCTTGTCTTGATGCTGCTGCTGGGATATCCCAGCAGCATTTAAAATGCAGTGTGAAACCCCAGCACCAGTGAATCAAACATTCGAACAGCTTTTGACTGCTCAGGGCCAGAATTTAATGGCATTTTGACAGAAAGGGACTTTTCCCCACCCTAACTCACAGAGGGGGTGAATGCACAAACAGGGATGCTTTCGCCTCCCATCCACTACAAGCATCTTCAAGGAAAAGGACAGAACAGCATGGAAGATTATGGATTTTTGTAACCTGTTGTGATTTCACTTCTTCTGGCTCAGATGAAGTTTATCTGCACAGTAGACATTGATTTCACTGTATGAAGCTGTCTGTAGGTCTAATTAATGTTATGATCAATCTACTTTATTTCTGACGTTGGCTTTATGTTGGTCATGCTCTTGGCTTCCTGTGTTTGTGTTTGAAAGAGATCAGTGTAGGAGCATTGCATCTTTTAAGTCTGCATTATTGCACTGTCGCATTCCTCAGCACTGTGTGTCATCCAGCTTGTAGTCTGAAAAGTTAGATTTGGCAATAAATATTGAGTTTCGTAAAGAGTTCATTTCAGGGCCTCTGTTTTCATGTATCCTTCTAAGTATTACATGTACTTATGTAGAAGGAAATACACATATCTCTGTATGAACTTTCTATACGTACTTGTGTTGCTTTTTTTATTTAGCGTGTCTTACGTGTTGTTTTTTCTTTTCTGTTTTTGCCCATGTATTTTGGTTCTGCATCGTTCAACAGCGTAAAGGGGATTTGTGGTAGATTCTAATTTGGGGAGCCAAACTTTCCCTGGCAAGAAAGAATCAACTTCCATTAGGGATGTTTTGCAAATCTGAGTTATTCAAAGTCAAAAAATGGAGTATGAAAAAAGAAATAGACTTGATTTCAAAATAAGATGCTGATAATTTCAAGTTTAACTATTTTCCCCTAAAAATATCCTTCAATTTCTTTTAAAAATACTTTAAAAAGCCAACCCTGAAAACATCTTGTGGATCTAAAAGGAACTTTGCCTCTCCCTAAACCGTGGCCTGCCCCAAGCACAAATTTGCCATTATCTGAGTCTGTTCGCATTCCCAGCTGCCACGTGTTTCTTGCTCAGTGTCCTTCTTAAGAGAAGGAGAATGACAGTACCTTTATTTGGTACGAAATGTCCCTCAAGGGAGAGCAGGAAGATTTCTGTACACATCCTGCAGGCTGACCTTGTGAAATGGTGCAGTTTCACGAGTAAAGAATAACTGAACACTGTGCTCTTTAGCCCATGCTTTTGAAAATTGAAGCTATTGAAAGATGGTTGAAAGGATTTTGGAAGATAAAAGGTAGGGGGGGTAACTAGCAATAAAACCTCACCAAAAAAAACCCACCTAGAAACAGTGCTCCACAAATAACCCACATAGGCTCAGCTCACAAAAGTTTGGCCCTGAAATGCCTTATGTAAAATAAGTGTGGTCCCCAGATGGTACCACTGGTGGATGGTCTCATTCTCAGCTTGCTTCCAAATGGCTGGTAGGTTAACTTGTGTTTCTCACCTTGTGTTTTCACCTGTGGAAAATACCTTTAGATGGGAATTGAGGTGATGGCTTCAGAAGGGAAGAGCTTGCTGCCCAGGGTAGGCAGGCAATTGTCACAGGGATGAGCCAGCCTCCCAGCTGGTGTGGGAGGTAGGAGAGGGAAAACACAGGTTGCTTCACTGACAGTTTTTGCCTCTGGTGAAGCTGTGTTTGCTCTTGGCTGTAGCAGGAATCTCTCCTGTGGTGCTTTGAAAGAACCCCTATGAGAGATGTACTCCCAGTACAGGTGGTGAACCCTGCTGTAGTGAGCACCCTCCGTCAAGTGGCGAGTTCAGACTTCCATCCCTGGGAGAAAGCTGATAATAAATCTGAGTGGAGGAAACTGCTTGAAAGACTTCAGAAAAGATATGTGAGAATACCAAGAAAAGCAGCATAGTGCTTTGTTGGAAATAGGCTGGGATTGTCCATTTGGGTACTGGCATTGGAACAAATCCGGGGTACCTCTGGAACCATTGGTGCATGTGTGTGAGAGACTGTGCTGCAATGCAGTGATGCAAGGAGCAGATGTGCAGCTCTCCCTTGACCCCATCAGTTTTACTACCACCTCCTGGCTGCTTTTCTACTGTAAAAGTCTGATATGCTACCAGCTACCTAAATATAATTAATGTGTTTTGCAGGAAGGATGGGGAGAGTAGTGCAACCTCATAAAAAATAGGGTTCTATCACACATCTGTTAACACGGAGAGCAGGCATTCAGCACTGAAATGCTTGCTTATCCCTTCAGCAGTTAGATCCCATAAGCAGATGATACTTCCAAAAGGCTTACTTTAAGAAAATAGTAAATACTCTGAAATAGGTTTTAGGTTAGTGTCAAGGGAGTATGCTGTAAAGTGGCTATTTAGTAAAGGTAACGGTACCTAAGGGCCCTACACATCTCTGAGAGGAATCTTCACAGACTGATGCTTGTGACTGGGACCCTCCTGCTGTGGCCCCACCTGCAGAGCCCTATGGGATCTGCTCAGATCCCCAGTTCAACCTGTAACAGCATCGCACAGGAAAAAACATTGAAAAAGCAATGCACAACCCACCAAGCCCAGAAGCTTCATGGAAGGGTGAAACTTATGCAGAGATCTACAAAAACCCAGAATTAATAAAATATATCCTGCCCATGCATTATGAAATACATCTGCCTGCAGAGTGACATGCCAACTTTAATTTTTACTTTGGCTTAGGAGAACTGGTCAGGATGAAAATGACTGCATGCATTGGTGAGCAGGCACCTGCAGATGTTTGCACACACCTTCTTTATTCCCTCTTTCTTTTTTTGGGGTGCCTGGCTCCAGCAGAGGGTTTTGTGGAAGGGGCTGGGAGCGTAGAGCTGATTTTTCTTAATGCCTTGGAGATTTGAGTTGAACAATGTATAATCCAGATGGAAGCACAGAGGAATAAACGCAGCAGCTGAGACTGGTGCTCCATCTACTCAGGGCAGATTTGCTGGGAAAGGCTGTAGGAGCAGTGCCTTCCTCTCTCTTCTCCCTCTCTCCATCCCATTACTGCTGCAGTATGTCTTGCTAATGCTGTGCTGAAAAGCATCTGTGAGGTTTCATTGCCCACCTCTGTAACCAAAGCAGCTATTTCTGGGCCAGTACTTTGTGAATCAAGTTTTTCTGGAAGAAAACTGCACATGGCTTAGAAACTGAATAAGTGCTCTGTGCAGGAAGGATTTTTTTGGTCCTGCCAGGATCTGTCTTGCAGACAGAAACAAGATCCTTTCTAGCCCTCCCAGTTTACAGTCTTCTTAATATACTTCCATATCTTTGGTATTTACATGTTACTGATGACTTTCATTCAACTATATGATGTGACTGTGGGTTCCATGGACCATCTCCTTACTTAACAGAAATGTACATCCTTTCCTGCTGGTTTTTCTTTCCCCCGAGCTTACAAAACTCAAGAGGAAAGTCTGTCACCAGGGTTAGAAAGCTGCTCAGGATATGTTGCATGTCAAATTTTAAAGTCAGACCAGGCAACTGCATTGAAGTGTATGTGGTACCCACCGGCTGCAGAATCACAGCTCTTCAGTGAATCATTTCCCTGCCCCAGCTCTCCATCTATAATGGAGAAGAGGTTAAATATTCAGGATAGCAAACAGCAGGAGAAAAATTGGGAAGATTAGAAATGAATGCTCCCACGTTTCCCCGGGAGGTAGGTGTTGCTGTCACTAGAGCTGATTCTGTTGCAGTAAATGCTAGGCAGCTCCTTAAGGGAGAATCTTCCGCTTGACATAAAGCTGGGGTTTGTACTTTCAAAGTCAGCCTTCAAAACTGCATCAATGAGCAAGTAACGAAACTTTCCTGCTATAAATATTTGAACAGCAGTTTGTTAATTTTTGTTGCTCTCAACGTGGATTAATTGCTATTTTATTATCAACTTCAGCTTCTATTAGTTTAGGATTTACATCTTAAATGATAGTATCAGAGTTTGTCTTGAATAAAACATTTTGTAACCTAGAGGAGTTTATTAAATGCTGGAAGGTGAACTGACTGATTAAAGGCAGCACGAGGATCCTGATGTGTTTTACAATTGCCAGAATAAGCATTTGGAGTTCTACAAAACAACATTGCACATTTCAGATAGTTTCACTTCAAATAGATGCTGATAAATACTGCTGCCTTTTGAAATGCTGTTGCTCCTTCTTATCTCCTATTAATAGACTGTTTTGCACCTATCCTCTCCCTCCTCAGGAGCTAATGAGGTGTCACTTGACACAAACAACTAAGGAAGTACCAAAGTAACCCTCTTCATGTTGCTCTTTCACCTAATTAGCCTCCATTGGTGTGGGACTATCCCCGTGGTCCCAGTATAGGTGTTGTAATGGCACATCTACCGTGGCCAACCCTGACCACCCAGTGCTCGGAGCTGCAAGGGTAGAAAGGGAGGTAAGCCACACTTGTGCTGCTTGCTCAGCTCCAGTAAGAGATAGAGGAGATTTATCTAAAGCTAGATGGAAACCTGTGGAAAACCTGCTTGTTGCGTTGAGAAGGCTCTGATTGTATCTGGAGTAATGCTGTTAATGGCAGTGTACCTGCTATAATGAAGGGGAGACACAATCAGGCCTAGAGAGTGTGCATGTTTATCTGCCAGGAGATATGTGATTAGTTATTCTTAATTATCACACCTGGTGCGATTAATTATCCTGTACACACAGGCTAATGAGTGTTCAGCTGAGCCTCCTCTCAGGCTTAGCCGTAAAGCTGTGGTCTCTTCTGCGAACAGCCACCCTGGGTGGTGTGCACAAGCTGGAGATAGGGTGGGAAGGGCAGGTTTTTGGGTTGCCAAGTGCTCCATGCAAAGTAAAGAGAAATTCTGGTGTTAGAACGGATCACTGGAGCCATTTCTTGGCTTGGTCAGGAAAGCTGGCAACCTGGGCACAGGAGCTGATGTGCTGGACTTTGTCAAGCACTTGGTTTTACTGCAGCAGTCTGTCATTGATGGAGGATGGGGCCCCAGCAGAGGTTCTGGCCCTGCTCCTCTACAGGGCATTGTCATCATGGCCATGTTCCAGAGATAAGGACAGAGAGGGTGGACCAAGGCAGCAGTGTGTGTTCTGAATTTAGAGGACTAAACAAATAAACACAAGTGTGAGAAAATAACACGGGGCTTAATACAGAGGCATGGCTCTCAGAAGTATTACTGGAGAGGTTCATTTAATCCCAAAGAGATTGAAAAGGATAATGGCACAGGAGCAGCTCTCCAGACTAGCTGCTGGAGGTTATGTGGGCTTTCGGGTGATTGATTCATCTGCAGAGCTGGGGGAATTGGATGATCCAGATGACTAACAACGAGATTCAGGGGTGAATTTATCTCACTGGAGGTAGATAAATCTGATGGGTTTGTCCCCCGGGTCTTCTGACTGAAGTTAATCCAAGTTAGTCATGAGCACAAATTTCTCCTGTTAGGGGATGTTTAGTGACCTTATATGAAGTGGTCTTGGCAAGTCAGACAAGCAGGCAGTCTGAATAAAGCAGACTGCTGATATAACAGGGAATGTTGAGGTCAGCTCCTGGAAAAGCTTTTACTGCTACTGTTAGTGTTACACTGGCTCAATGGCTGTTCAGGAAAACATCTCTCGAGGGCATAGCCAAATCACCACTTCTTTGCATTAGTTTTTACCTCTTGATTCTGCCTTGAAACAGGGAGGTATGAGTAATGCTACCTATTCTGAGGTTAAACATATGTAATTGTTGCATGAACACATTGTCTAACCAGGGTTTCTCTCAGAGCACAGCTTCGGGTGTGCTTCTCCAGCTCCAACTCTGTGCACCTCTGACGTGGAAAATCTCTGCCTTTTCTAACAGATGTAGAGTGTATTTCCCCTCACACATGCTGCATATGCAGAAATTGGAGGCATCTGCAAGCCACCCCCATTTAAAAGGAGATCACTTGAGCTCTAAGCTTGGTGACTCCCTCCCCACCCCCCCAATCCCCCCACAAAGCTGTGGGAAGCAGACCCAAGGACAGGAACAGGCAATCACCAACTCCTGATTGAGGAGGGGGCAACATGAGGACAAGGAGTGGGAAACTGGGAGGGGGGCTGTGCTGTGCTGTGCTGCTGTAGGCTCTGTAATGGATACTTTAATTACGTTGATTAGGTGCATGCTTTACATTACAATCATGTTTCCATGGCTATTTAAAGTCTGTTTCAGTGTTTGCGGAGCTTTTACGGCTGTTAATTAACAGCTGTATGCAAATATGTAGAAGGTGAGAACACACAATTTGGGTGCCCACACCTATGTACCCCTGTGCCTTCCTACAAGCCCAAATGATGTCCTTGCTGGCAAACAATGATCGCTGCACTTGCCTTAAGGAGCTTATTCCTATGGGCTGCTGGCAATGAGGGGGGTGTTTGCTTTCAAGGAGCATAGTTCTGAAGACCAGCAAGATACCCAGTGAAATCTGGATCTCAGCAAATTTCTGGCCAAGATCCTTGAAACGTGGTGTGAATTGTGGCAAAGTTAAGTGTGCATGGCGTTCATGGTAACTGGAGGGGTTGATTAAGGAAGGGAGCAATTTTATCCCAAAAGGCAATGGACTAAAGCTATTTTTGGCATAGGAATAAAGCTAATCCAAAATCAGAGTTGTTCACACTGAGATCTGGACCCAGGCTGTTTTAGCTGTCCTTTGCAAAGGGAGAATAAAATCAGCATTGCCTTGTGTGGAGATGCACCATTTGTGTCTCGCTGGCATGGCTTAGATATCCTGCAGTACATCATTCTGAGATTGTACAAGAAAAATGTACCTGTGAAAAGAAAAGATCTGTGACACCTTGGGATGTTCCATCAAAGCCGAAGATGCTGCTGGATTTATAGAGGGAGCAATGGATGCTCTCTGTGTCAGGTGAGACCACCAGCCTCACCAGAAGGGGCAGGTACCAGATGTTGCTGACCCTTGGCTGGTGCTCCTTTCACTTTTAGAGTTAATCTGGATGGCAAAACGAACACAAAACATATCCTGGTTATAGCAATTAATTTTAGGGCTTATCACCTACCAGATCTATTACCAATGTAGTCTTCTCCTTATTTCAGTTGGACCCACCAGAATTAAATAACATTTCCATAAAAACTCCTTTTCTGCTTTCTTTGATCACTTCTGGCTGCTTTGACTTCCGATTCAGATGTTCTGTCAGGTGCAGAAAGTTGCATTGTTATTCTGCTTTAATAATGCAACAGGATACTGAAACAGGCAGAGGTGGATGTAGCTCTCCCTTGCTGCTGAGAGGTTACAAACAGGACTGGAAAATCAATGCTGAGAGTTTTCATAGCTGAACGTTTCCAGGTTGTTGTTAGCTTGTAACCCTGTGGTGCAGAGTATGTTGTGTGGGCAGGGAGCAGGGCCTAAGGGAGCACGTTACGTGCTCTTTGCCCCCTAAGGATGTTACTCCGTAAGCATCCTTGGGCAAAAAGGCACCTCCCAGTTGACTGTGAATTCCCAGATGTCTCTAAAGATAGACAAATACTGATGGGTCTTGTTTTGTTTTCTTCTTCCAAACTGAAATATTAAGAGAGAGAGAGAGAGGGTGAGGGAAGGTTTGGACCAAAGACAACCAGAAAATGATCCTGTTTCTTCAGTGTTTAAAACCTACAGAGACCCATTGGCTTCTGAAAAACATTTTTTTGTCGCTCCCAAGTGTTCTGTGTCCCCTTAATAAGAAATTTTGTCTTATTTTGGAATGTTCCTTGTTTTCATTTGAAAATATCAACCCAAAACAAAAAGGAAGAAGTTTCCACTTGCAAACATTGGCCTGAAAAGTTTCAGTTGCAAATATTTTCCCTTGTCTTGCCAGTGCAATGCAAATCCAAGTGGCACTGATACTTTTAAAAACCTGACTTTGGTTGAATTGACTATAACTGAGCAGGAAAACACCCCCATTGCTTATTCCTGCCTATAATATCACATAGCAAGATGGGTTGCTGAATTGGTCCTCTCTGATGTGATGCTTTGGCCAAGGATCTGAGCCCTTCTCTGTGCTCTCAGCCAGGCTCTTGCATCAAGGACAGACTGGGAATATATTTTTCCATGTGTTCCAATATCGTCCTTTGCAGCTGCTCAGGGCTGCTTGCAGGGAAAGCACAGAAGCAGATGCCCAAACCCAATGCTGTGTCGGGACACCCAGGACACATCTCACCCCCTCTCAGCTTGCAGGGCATCTACTGCTTGAGCCTCTTGCTGAGTGTCTCCTGCTTTCCCCAGCCACTCTCTTTCCAGTTTCCTCAGGCTCCGTCTAACCAGTGCACCACACGTTTGCACTCCCTTTTTGGGCTGGCAGCAGTAGAAGCCAATGAAGCTCAAACACATTTGCTGCTACCTTCAGGTACATCAGTAACCTATCATCTTGCCACTCTCTTCTATGATTCTGTGTGAGCTTATACAATAATCTAGTGGAGATGTGTGCTTGAGAAACCACTCCTCTCCTGTGTTACTGAGCCAAATTTGGAAGACATCTGAATTTTGCCTTTTAGTCTCCATTAAAACTTTCTTAAACCAACATTAAGCTTGCAGAAAAGCATTTTTGTTCATCTGATTCCTGCAACCAAAACCAGGAATGGATATACAAAATGATGTAAGTTGAAGACAAGCTGAGCAAGCTGCTCAGCTCAGCTGTTCCATCTCCCATGGCAGGGAGGTGGAACTGCATCAACTTTAAGGTCCCTTTCGAGCCAAACCATTTTGTGTTGAGTGTGTCCAAATAAGAGAGTCAAGTCTTCCTATAGGGATGTATGGCTCAAATCACGTCATGCCTCACTGCTGTATCCAGCATCCAAGGCAGCTGCTGGGTACCCTGGAGCACAGATGGGCTTCTTGCCCCTGCTTTGGTGAAGGGCTGAAGAGCAGGCAGAGCCAGGGACTCCTGTTGCCACCTCAGGCAGTGTCAGAGCAACAGATAGAGGACCAGGACCCAAAAAGGCTGCTTATAAAGCAGCAAAGTTCAATCTTCCCTT
>JAOEHX010039628.1:0-16828 GCA_025448015.1 Bolborhynchus lineola
CTGGGACCAAATGTTTAAAACCTAAAGCATGAGGAACTCTGTCAGGTTCAATTCAAAATCCTCTCTAGTTTGTGTAAGCCCAGAAAGGTAAATCTGTGGTCTGGGAAAGGTGTCTGTCTCAGGGTTGATACCAACAGGTGCTTTCTCTCTGGCAGGCTGAGCTTGCCCTTGAATTACAAAGCAGAGAACCAATGTACAAAACTCCTGCCCTGCTCCTGCATGGAGGGAACTGGGCTTTCCAGAGCTGGCTCTTTCTTCAAAGCACTGTAGTGGTTTTTGGTTTTAACCCCTTCAAACTCTGTACATTCACTGCAAACCCTGTAAATGTGAATTTCAAACTGCTGCCCATATCCTGGGGGTTCTTTTATGAAGATAATGTGATCTGTCTCCAGCGTCCCAGGGGAATCCATAGGAAGACTTCTCAGTGCTCTGGCTCCTGCTGCCTGATTTACATGGAAAGAGAGGAGGAGAAGGCACAGAATGAGGATACCCTGTCAGTTTTTTGTGCTAGAAAATGAAAAGCTGCACAGACAAAGAAGGATAAAAGGAGAATATATTTCTTTTAGTTACTGGTTCTTGTTTTGAGGATGAATTTGACAGTCTCAGCTGTTCAGAGATCACAAGTTCACTGGAACATGTTTTGCTTTTGTGTGTGATCTTGGGACTTGTCTCTTTCAATTTCAGAGGGTTCTTTTGTCTGCACTGCCTGAAGCCACCCACAGATCTACATCTCTCTAGAGATTAAAAAAAAAAAAAAAAAAGAAAGAATAAAAAAAGAGAAAGTATTTTGCTGCTGCTTAAGTTGGCATCACTTTACTCTTGTAAAATTGTTGCTCTGATTTCCAGGGGCAGGGTTTGGCCTGTATTTGTTGCTGGTACGTCTGTTGTTTTCTTCTCGTGTCTTAGGATGTGCTCTTCCTTAAACGCTAGTATTTGGAGATATCTTTTCTTCAGCTGCACTCACCAGGCAGAGGAAAAGAAGGTAGATTGGTGTTTAAGGTATATGTGTTCCTTTTTTTACTGATTGTTCTGTCTTAGTGTGGGTGAACTGGAATTGGTGCTTTATCTTCCTGGTGATGGCTCTTAGCTTAAATTAACTAAATGTGTTGAAGTGGATTATTTCAGCAATGTTAAATTCCTGGATGAAGACTCTTTTTCATAATAAAGTGGTCTTTAATTTGACTTTTCTGATGTATTTTCAAGGTGAATTGAACCAAACTCTTAGAAGTTGACTTGGATTCTTTTTGCATGTAAAGAAACAATCTCTCTCTGCTTCTGGTTCCTTATCAGTAAAACAAAAATGACATTACTTGCCTTGTTTCACAGTGGTCATGCTTGCAGAATCTATAAACACCTGTGGACTTCAAGTTCCTCGACTGGGGATTTTTTTCTATATGTTTTGCTATATGGTTGTCACAGCTGGAGATGGCACTTTTGGGTATTGGCAACTGCGCTTACACCTCCGGGGTAAACAAGAATGGTGATGTGTAGTGTGATCACACACTTGAATGTTTTTGAGGGTGCATTTGTGTGAAGAGATTTTGACGGGATCAAGGTTATGTGGTAATTAGTTTTGAGAACCACTCTACCTTGGTCTAGGGAAATACTTTTGCTGCCATGGAGTTAATTTTCTTCAGCACAGCCCGTGTCATGCTGTGTTTTGAATTTTTGGCTAAACCAGTGCTGGTAATGCACTCTCATGTTAGGTGTAGCTGAACAGTGCTTCACAGTGCCATGTTTTCTGTTTCTCACTCTGCCCATCCTAGTAGTAGCATGGAGGAAGTCAAGAAATTAGGGAAGGGGCATAGCTGGAACAGCAGACCTGGGAAGGTATCCTGACCCAAATAGCACCATCAGTAATAACAGCTGTGGAGTAGTCTTCCTAAAATAGTCATTGTTCAGAGGCTGCCTTTGCATTGTTCTGCAATGGGGGAATTGTGGGAGGCAGGGCAGTCATGGACTGCCTTTGTCTGTTTCTTTGTTTATGTCTTCACTTATTAAACTCTCTCTGTCTGGAATTGCAAGGTTTTCTCACTTCTGCTCTTCTGGTTCTCACCTCCATCCCATCCCCCTGGGGTGGGGAGAAAGTGAGTGTCTTGGTGGGTGCTTAGTTACTCCACTACCACCAAAAAACCCCAAACTGAAGCAAGCCAACCCAAAAAGAAAGAAACAGTTAAGGATTTCTGTAGAGCAGTGCTGCTGGCTTTTAGGTCCCAGAGCATTTTAAGCCAATTTACCTCCAGTAATTTACTGATACTGGTTCCCAGTAACCTGTAGTTGTTCACATTTGAAATTTACTGTTGAGTGCTGTTGCTGTCACATGGACTGGGGAATGGCGGATAAAAATTGCAGTCAAGCATCCTGTGGCTGGTGTGTTTGGAGAGAAAAGGTTGAAAACATCTTGGGAAGAACTCAGGAGGCAGGAAATGGAGACCCCCGCATGCCACAGGAAATGAGCAAGGAGCTCACATTTTTCCTGTGTACATCTGTCAGTGATCTCTCTGTTGTGCTGTGTGTGTGCTGCCCAGTGCTCATCCCTTTGCTAATTGTTAATTAGCCTTTGTATATATGTGTACATGGCTACTGATAAGTTGTGTTAATCTCTGTGCTGATAGAGCAGGATCCTTTAGAGAAGAGATGAATATCAATAAGTGAACCAGTGCTGGCCTCTCAGATGTCCACCTGAAATGATCACCTGCTCTTTCTGGCTGCTGTGCTTTTATCTCTGCTGTCTCTAATATGAGCATTGCCTGATACAGGAGCATTGTCTGCTTTTGATGTGGCATTGTTTGGTTGTTCTGAAGTTCATTGTCAACCTGTTGAAGGAAGTGCAACTCCTTTACACTCTAATTTGTGGGAAACAGTTATATATTCCACTGTGGGGTATATATAAAGCACTTTGACAGTTTAAAATTCACAGCATCTGGAGGAGAGATTAATAAAGTAAAGTAATTTTCCTTCATAGTAAAATTGTATAGGAATGAAAGATTGTTACACCACCAAATACTCTGAAGAGCTTTTGAGCACTTCTGTGATTTATGGGATTTGAGATTCCTAATAATTGTCTGAACAATAGGGATCCCTTCAGGGATGTGTTTTTGAGATGGAGTGAAACCTTTGCTTTCTTGCCAGTCAGGTTGTGTCAAGACAAAAGGCTGCTGGACTGGGCAGTCTTGGAGACTTGCTGGCCTTATTTTAGAGAACGAGTCCATCATACTGAATGATTTTAGTGGTTCAGAATGCTGTGCAGCATGATGAAGGTTTTTTTCAGTGCTGGAGACTCCCAACCTGTTGTGCAGTATAAGCCATTGAAGATAAATAGTTGACAGGGTTTGGCATTTTTGTCATGCAAACCTTGTAGCAGGGTATTCAGCAGGTTTTTTTTTCTGCAGAGCGAAAGCATATGGGCTATGGAGTGGCGTGTGTGTAAAATAAAGTGCATAAGGAAATTCTTTTAGGACTGGAACATAACTTGTTTCCGAAGAAAATATATTTTTCTGATTATCCTTTCTCCATTCCCACTTCTGTCTAGAAAACTCAAACAGTTTATTGAATTATTCAGGTCATTTAGTTTTGTGTAAGCTCAGCTTGAAATTGCATTTTCCAGAGGGGTTGTATTGCCTTAAGGGAGTTGTAATTCAGCCTGGCCTATTTCCTCTCTCCATGCTGCAGGCTGGTTTTCCCTTTCTTCACTCTCAACCAGCTAAGCTGCTTGGTGCCCCCAGGGATACCTGCCCTGGGGTGTCCTGGGAAGCAGAGCCTGGCCCATAGGAGATGGGAGAATTTCACATCTGAGCTGTATTCCCTGAAGTGAACAGTATGACCCTGGAGAAAAATACAGTTCAGCATTGAGCTAACTTGAAATTAATTTTGGGGAGATTGGATTGATAAACAGAAACAGTTTAATTTGGCACTCTAAGGGTGTTTTATTTACTTTTTATTAAAGAATGCCTAAACGTACAGTTTTTGCTGTTTCTGAATCAATATAGCTTGGAACTTTTTTAGTTCTATTCATTTTTCCCAAAGTAAAATGCTTTCATCTTAATTTAAGAGTGGGCTTTTTCCCTCAGTTCAGGGAAAGAAAGCATTTACTTTTGTTTCAAAATAGTGCATTAAATGTGAAATCTCCAATTTTAATTGAATTCAGCTTTTAAAATGAAAACCAAGATTTTCATGCAAAATTATCCTGGCACAGAAAAGCCATGGTTATTTGTTAGTGTTGACAAAAACACACTAAGCTTCTTCAACTGAAAAGTAGAAATCAGAAACAAATGTCTCAGCTTGAATCAATGAGGTGTGTAGGTATTCTTTTTCTCTCCTGTCAGAATTCAGTTTGGAAAATACGTCTTATTTCCTTATGTTTTGTTTCATTCTTTTTCAACTAAAGCATTCAAATAACAATGTCTCAGAAGTTCTGGTACTTGCCACTGGTATCTGCCCCTGACACCCCTGCTTCTAGTTTCTATTTAACACGGTTCGGGCAACGTGATGTGGAAGCCTCAGAATCAACTCTTGAATGCATTAAACATTCCTCTGCTATGTCGTGTCAAAAGCATCCCATGAAAACAACTCAGGAACCAGCTGTGCCTTTAAGGCTTTGTGTCTTAACTGCATGTGATATGGTCATAGTAGTTAAATTTGCTCTGTGGTCTCACTATGAAGTGCTGTGGGGGGGAAGGTGTTTTCCCAGCTTTTCTTGGGAATGTTCAGCCTCTCAGTCCTCTCTGGTTTTGAAACTCACAAACTAATGGAAGAGTTGCTTTCATTGGATCTCAAGTGTCTTGTCTCAAAAATAAGTGGGGACAATGTGGAGGCTACATGGGGTTATGGTGCAGGAGTGTTGCCTGGCCTGGGCCTGTTTGGTTGCTGTAGGTGTCTGTAATGTGTATTAGCACTGCCTGCAGTAACTCCTGCCATTTTCTAGGGCCTTTTGTGAGATTTAACTGCAAAGGGATGCTTGTGCTTTTGTTTTCCGTGCATTAACAGCAGGCAGAGCTGGATTTTTGTTCATTGTCCTGGGCAAAAATCCAGAAGAGCCGTACTAAGCAAAGTGCTTTTATTTTGCTTTTATACCCATGAGCTGAGTGGGATTCAACCTACTCCTGTTAAAGCTGCTTTTATCCTGTGGCTTGCAGGGTTTGTGCTAGAGACGTGACATCTTCAAAGATATAGGGCATAGGAGATCTGGGAAGAGGCATACAGAGCTGGGAGAGTATGGATGCTGCCTTTAGTTGTAATTGCAACTTCAGGGGGAATTACTCTGTTGAAATTTGACCAAGACAAAGAGATTTTATTTAATACATATAGGGCTGGATCCAGGATCCACTGAACTCAGCAGAAACCATCCTGCTGTCTTCAGCGTGTTTAGGCTCTGAAACTGGAAAAGCTAACTGTGAAAGTTGCTCATAGTCGTGAGCAGTAAGAAGGGCGTTATTTCTGACTGAGCAGGGCTTGTACTGTGGTGCAAGCGAGAGACGCTGGAGAGGGGTCCTGTCTGAGCCCCCGTGGAAATACAGGGAGCATACTAAAAACGTTGCTGCCATCAGGTTTTAGCTGGGAGCAGGTACTGCCCCAGTTGGGACACATCCCAGTTGATGTAAAGGGAGGGAGCATACAAACCTGTGTTGCTGCAACTTGTGGCTGGCTCCTCCCCCTTCATATAGGAAGGAGTGTGCAGGGGTTTAGTTGTGATAAAAAGGATATTATTCTTATTTCCTCACTGCACAGCATTGGTTTAGGCTGACATGGGCTTGCATATGCTGGCTCACATCTCCTGGCAGGTTTCTTTTCACACCCTGCTGGAAACAGCTTGGCTTTTATGTTCCTCCTAAAGGTCTCTGCATGGGGAAATAAAGGGACAAAATGCAGTCGGGGACAGGGAAAGTGAATCCAGTAGAGAGAGGAATGCTCAGAGCATCTATTCTAAAGACATTAAATTGGCACTGACTGCATAGTCACGTACCAAGGTCCCTTACAATTTGAACGGGTCTTTTCCTGGTATTCTGCTGACAGTAACAGACTACTGCAGCCATTGTGATATTGATTAATCCTTTGGCATTTTTCTGCAAACATTTAAACTCCTCATCCAGCAACCTTTCAGCTGGGAAACCCAGATGAAAGGTGTGGCACGTCCCACTGCTGTGGGAGGAGGAGGAGGGAAGGAAATGTGGCTTCTATAGTAGAAAAGGTCTTTCTTGTATAGGAAAACATTAAAGAACTCAACCCTTTGGGTCACTTCTCTCATTTGGACCTATCTTTTAGCCATACTGTGGATTATCTGTGAGCAGAACAACCCCCACTCCTCAAAGTGTTTCCTAAAAATGTCCCTAGATGCTTTTACAGCCCAAGCAGATGCAAGAGAAACTAGCCTGTTCTTGAATCCTGCAAGGAGGAAACTAAACTGAAATGTTAAAATGATGCAAAACAAAAATGAAGAGATGCCCCAAAGCTCTCTTTCTGAGGCTGGTCCTGTAGAATCTGAGGGAATGAACTGTGTGATATTAGTGTTGTGGTTTAAGCCTCTCATGCAGTTCTTTGCTCTCTCACTCCCCCTCTTTATTCCCCCCTGCTCCCTGGGGGATGGGGAGGAGAATTGAAAGAATGCAACTCCCACAGGTTGAGATAAGAACAGTGCAGTAACTGAGGTATAACACAAACCACTGCTGCTGCCACCAATAATAATAATGAGCAGGGAAATAACAAGGGAAGAGAATACAACCGCTCACCACCTGATACCAAGTCCGACCCAGGAGTGCACCCCACCCTTTCAGGTCTCTGCCCTCTGTTTTACATCCTGGACATGAAGCACTGTGGTATGGAACACCTCTTTGGTCAGTTTGGGTCAGGTGCTCTGTCTCTGCTTCCTCCCGGCTTCCCCTCCTCCCTGGCAGAGCATGAGGCTCAGAAAGTCCTTGGTCAGAGCAAACATTACTAAGCAGTAACTGAGAACATCAGTGTTATCAGCACTGTTCCCAGACTGAAAGTCAAAACCACAGCACTGCACCAGCTGCTAAGAAGAAGAAAAAACAGCTGCTACTGCTGAACCCAGGACACCTTGCTTATGCATTTACTGAGCAGATACCCTGAGAAAGAAAAGAACTGCAAGCACAAGGTGTTAGAGTCAACCAATGCACTAGGGAAGGGTTCCCATCTCTCAAGCCTGAAAATACCAGGGATGCGTAAATTGAGAGACTTTCTCCACCAGCTCCACCTGGTTATCACAGAGACCATTCCACAGAGGTGTCCTTGAGTATGACACTTGCAACTGCCAGGTTGCGGGTGCAACCTCTCTGTCCTATGCACCAGAGGATTAAACCTATCTGAGGACAGTGAAGACAGTTTCAAGTATGTGCAAGGGAACTCTGTAAGGACCCTGGCATACCTATTCATGCTTCAATGCTATCATTACCCTTGCTATGGAGAACCACAAGAACTTGGGTAACATCTGCTTTGTATCAGCTTTGCTACACAGTCTTACCTACTACAAGCTTGCGCTGACAGCCAATGAACCTGTGCTGCAGCCCTATTGTCTGCCACAGGGTAGAGGCACTTAAAAAGGCACCGTAACATTCAAACTATCAAGCAATAGTCCTGCTAATGCAGCAGCATGGGTACTAGCATCAAACCAATGCAAGATGACCAACAGCTACCAAGATCCAAGTAAGTTAAAAGCTATTTATGCTGCAGCACAGGCATGTTCAGAGAAACAGCCCCATAGCAAAATGCATGCAGGGGTGACACCATCTGACAAAGCAAATTCTTCCAGATTTACATCCATAGAGATAGGCCAGTGTCTCCATGTACAATATGCAACAGGGGAAGCACTGAGCTGCATGTCCCTCTTCATGCAGTCTGGTTCAATGGATGAGAGGCCGGGAAGCCAAATTCACTAGAAGGAGCAATAAGGTTTACGAACTCTTTATTTCTCTGTTGCACATATAGCCTGGTTATAGCAGGGGTTTTGTCAATCACTTTGAAGTTGTGTCACTGCCTTCAGAATCCTGCACAAATTCTAGCATTTATAGTGCTGAAGGAGCCCAACTGCATACCAACATCTCTGTTGAAGTTGATACCTGTCACCATGTTTCTCTGAGGTGAGGAGTATCTCCATCATGTGAAGCTTTCAAAGGTACTCTCCAGTTACCAGGCTGGGCCTTGGGAGACTTGATGCACCTGAAGAAGTGAGGTAGAAGACTTTTTTATGCCACAATCATATTCTCCATCCCTGGAAAAACTATTCTGTGAAAAAAGCAACTTCTGCCACACCTCCAGCATTTCCAGACACTCTCTTCGAAGTGGGCTGCAGGCCCCTGTGGGTCTCCTCTGCACAGTATGAGAGATGTAAGGGGGCTGTGTCAGATGCTGTAGAAGGTATTCAGCTGTGACAGCAGTGGGAGCTATACAAGTGGAAAACACAGGGCTAATTGAGTAGCCTCATGGATATTTACTTCATCCATTAAGACCCACAGGCCTTAGTGACTGTGTCAAATCAGGTCAAAATGCCAGGGAAAGCAGAGTGAGAACTTTGCTCCTTTCCAGGGGTGACTGAACAAGTACATACATGTGTCTGGCATTTCATGGGAAACCAAGCTGTAATGGTCTGGGAGATAACTCTGTTCTTCCTGCTGAACAGAGACATTCCCTTCCCTCCCCCCATGCAGATCAATGTGACATCTGGATAGAACTTACCCCTATTCCTTCCAACTGCTCCATCAGAGCCAGTTACTGCCACACAGGCTCTCTGCAGTCAGACAGCAGCCACCTCCTGGTGAGGAGGCTCCAGAAGAGTAGGACAAGAAAACTCCCAAGCCCCGTGTTCCAACCCACTTTCTGCAATCTTGCTAAGCCTCCTGAGTCTCTGCACAAGAAATACCTAAACAGCCTAGCACTCAGAAAAGAAATAACAGAGCCGGAGTATGACATTTATAATATTGAGCAATGTAAAGAAAGAAATTGTTCACCATCTCTCCCAGCACAGTGACATCAGACCAGGAAGTGGCAGTTTCAAAGCAGACCGGAGGAGAAGCTTCACATCGCACTTTGTTAAACCATGAAGATGGTTGCCACAGGAGGTTCAGGATGCCAAATGATTTCCAGGATTCAGAGAGCAACTGGACAAGATCAGAAAATATATTCCCACCAAGACAAAGATATTGCATCTGGTTTAAGCAGCTGCTGAGCTGCAAACTGCTGTAAGCCCTTGCCCTGATCTCTCAACTCATTCACAAGCATCTATTTCTGATCCTGTTGGAGATCAGCATTTCATAGCTGGACCTTTCTCTGGCTCAGAACAACTACTATAGGATCATCAAGGAACAGAGAAGATCAGAGTAGGATGATTTCAAACCAGTCTCAGGGCAGCTACTGATGTTCAAACTCACCAGGGAGAGCTTGCAGAGCTTTCAAACTGCCAAACCCATGGCTGGCCATTGGGCTGAGGCTCCACAGAGAAGCAAACATGTTAGAAGTAAACATGCAAAAGATGGTTAGAAATTCCCAGAAGGGCAGTGTGAGCTAGATTTGCAAGCCTAAGAGCACAACTGCATACTGATGGGAGATGCAGAAGAGGAATGATATCAGCTTAAGTTTTACCTTATTTGCTTTAAATGTATTTTAAACAGACACTGCTAAACTCAAGACAACTCAAACTAAGCTGAGCTGATTATACCGTGATCAATAATTTACATTTAAAAAAAAGGTCACTTTAAAAGCCAGCTTCGAAACTCCACAGAAAGACTTACACTTCTTTGACGAAAGCAGGTCAAGTTTGCGCTGTGGTTTTGATGTCCGGTCCACATCCTGGCACATAGAAGCCTTAAATATCTCTGATGTTTCCTTTCTGCTAAGGAGGTTTTGAATTACCCTGCCCCTAACACACTCCAAACATGCTCTGCTCAGACTCCAAGCCGGGCACCTGCAGCTCAAACACACAGCTCCTGCCACTTGAAAGAAACACACCAAAAAGCCCCTTTCAAAGAAAACCCTCCAGGCGGCTGTGTTTGAAGAAGCAGAGACAAAAGCTTCTGCAACTAGTTCAGTCTTCAGAGATTCTTCTTGGCGTGAGACTAAATGGTGGTTTTCCCTGGAGAAAGCAATTTTTCTCCTTTCTGCATCACTTTCTGCAAAGGACAACTTTGTTGGCAGCTCTGCCACGGCTCCTCAACTCAGGCAGATGAAACTCAAACACGTGTTCCCTACTGTAGGAGGTCCTGCTCCTCTCCTTGCTACTCCATACCAGGACAGTCACTACAGGACAGTAAGCACTTAACTGAAGTCCAACAGAGAAGGACATCTCTGGAAAATAACGTGATATTCAGCATAGCTGCAGCTGAGGCTTGGGATCACTTCCACACAACACTTTTTTTCACTGAGGATATTCAACACTGACCTCTGCCAGCCTCTAAATGGTTCCCAAAGCTACTGTTGCTGCTAGGACCATGACTCAATGAAGATGGACCTAAGCTGGTAAGATGCAGATACAAGTGCAATCTAAGTGTCAGTGTACAAACATACCCAGGCATTGTTCCTCTCATCCATCCTGCCCAGATTCCTTTAAACCTTCTCCCTCGTAGTGGTTCTGATCTACAACAGACTGCAAGAAAAGCACAGGCTCTTTAGGTGAGGTAACAGCGTTGTGATCTTATTCCCTGTGTGCAAATGCCACTTTTCAACTTGAGTAATTCAGCTCTGAATAGGCCACTTTTTCTCTCTCAGCCTGCTTGTACCACACTCCATTCTGTTTTGGTCCTAATTACATAGAATAATAAATCCAGCTACACAGGGCTTTTCTGAAGAGCAATTAGGTTTGACTTTCCCCGGCGCTAATGAGTTCACTAATAGAGGGATTTTCCCTCTCCCTCCCTTCTTCTAATTCGATTCCTTAAATAGCATCATTCACATCAGCAGCTTTCCCATGCTGCAGCAGGTGATGCCTCCCTGATCCACCTTCTCCCCTTCTCCAGTGGAAAGAGAGGCAGAATACTGCACTTCCCAACCTTTTCCTTCTGTCAAAGGAGAGAGAAAGCAAGCATGATCAATAGCTGTTTGTTAACTAGCACCAGGAGGATCCCTCATCACTTCACAGACAGAAATACTGCCTGCCTGGTCAGAACCAGCTCTGGGGTTTGGAAAGCAGTTGTGTGCTGGGGAGTCAGTTTAGCTGCTGGCCCAAACAGGACAAAGACAGCACACAAATCTTATAAAAATTTGGGGTTTGTTCACCAAAACAAAACTTTAAAGAATTTCATTTATCTGCCAAATTAAATCTTTCAAGTGGTGTAGAAGAAAAGTGTTCCACCTCAGTCTCTCCTGAGAAAACAAAATGTCTTGAAGGGGTAGATGTTCTCAAAAGATTAACAGCCTCTGCCTGTCCCTTGTTCAATAAAAGCCCTGCCTGAAAAGGAGAAACACAGATTCGTTTTTTTCTCTCAATTTGGAGAAATAAGAACTGTGCCTTCATACTTGAGCAAAATTTCTGAACAAAGACTTTGTCAGTGACTTTGTGAAAATCTCACCCTGACTTTTGTCCCCAGCAGATTTAACCAGCATTTATGACAAGTTATTATTAACCCAAATCTAAGAATCCTACTTCAAAAGGTACTAGAGGGAAATCACTACATGGGTGACTTCGCCTGCACTGTCTCTACAGCGTGGATATCAGACCCAGGAATTCCACATTCCATTTTCCCTAGGAAGAATAAAATAAAATAAAATAGTATTTTGTGGTTTTCAACTTACACGTGGGAGTTTTGTCAGAAATAATTCCATAAATCTAATGCAAATTCATAGGTAGTTTCAGTTCCTCTCAGAGTATTTTCTATGACTGTTCTGGGTCTGGAGATATGCCCACTGACCTGAAGAGCATACATGGGATCTCTGGGTATTTCTCTTTTTGGGTCATCTGTAGCATAAATCTAACCTAAAATAGTAAGCCTGAGGTAAGGAGATAAGGTCCTTGTGGTGATGTGTGGGGTTCAAAAAGATAACAATGATTCTGAAGATTTCAGTTCTGACTTCACACTCTACATTTTTTTCCCTTAAGTCCCTTATTTGACAAAATTATTTTCTCATATCTCTCTGCAGCCCATTTATTATCTTCTTCTATTAATAAACCTTCGTTCCCCAATGAATCACTGCAATTTATCATTAAATTAGAAGATGAAATGGGGTGCTTTTTCCTTTTTTTTTTTTTGACAAGGAGATTAACTACTACCAACAGGATATTTCTCCATTATAAAGCTTCATCTTCCCCATCAAATGCAAAAGTGGCATTGTTTAAAGCAGCCCTAATGTGACTCGGACAAGAGGGGCAACCAGAGGGGTGATATCTTGCTATATATGTATATATATCAATCTGGAAATGACTGAAAGAAAACACATGACATTGTGACCACAATTCACTCTGGAGTTTTCTGATAGCACAACTGAAAAAAAGCTTAACTTGTACCTAGATGAGGCTGCCAGAAACTGATGTGACAAAGCACAATCTATATAACTAAAAGCATCTTTCTATGCATACACCAGTAATTAATCTTACAACATAAGGTCCATCAGGAAAAGCATTCAACTAAATATGAAGCAAATTCATGCTGGAAACTCATGCCAGCCTCTCATATCTTTTTTGTATCCAATGGGTCCAAAGAGTGGTCACTTAACAGACCACCGAAATTCAACATCAGTGCAAGCATAGAATGTGGCCTAGTCCTGGTGCGACCAGGCAAGCAGATTTGAACCTTGCAAACTCCTCTGCACCATTTCACCCCCTGGACACCATCTCTCCATGAAGTTAAAACTGCATTTACCGCAATGGCGTGGATACTATCTGTTGTATGAGGCTAGTGGCAAAGCCATAATGTTTCCTAGGGTCTGTTTATGTCCCAGAAATGGTTCCAACAAGAGGTAGAACAAAGCTTGAGAGGATGACAGCCCCTGCATCCCACATGCCCCTTTCCAGGAAACCACTTCACTGCAAGGGCTACACTTGGCTGCTTGCCTTTCCTCCTACATCCAGCCACCTTTATGGCAAAGGACAGCCGTGGTAGGGTGTGAAAGAAGTCAGTCAGCACTAGGCACTATAGAAAACAAAGATCTCCAGTACAATTCCCTACCAATCCCCAGATCCAACCTTTTCACAGACCTCGTCATTTGATTTCTATCTCCACAATTTAGGAAGTTACTCTTTCATTCTTGGGTGCTAAGAAGATAATCCATCTCCTGTCCCTGCAGGTCTTCAGTACAGAGAGAAGAAAGGATTAGGATTTTTCACCACTGCTTCTCTGTGATGAACTTTATACTATAAGGAAAGCAGCCAAATCAGGGCAAAACCAGCCCTACTAGTACCCTTTCTACATATTATTATTACACACCAGTACTCCCCTGCTCCAGATGTGATCTCTTCTGGAAAACACACTCTGGCTGGGCTATTCACAGGCTTGCATCAGATTCCTGTAATGAAGGAATTTATTAATTCTAAGTAGGGTCTCATTCTCTAAATAGCTGCTAATAGAATGGAACTGATAAAATGGAGGCAATTTAAAGGTCAGATGAAATACACTTCATGTTCATCCTACTTAGAAGGAGCATCACCAAGATGCTTCATCAGCGAAAGGGCATTTATATGTTTTGAGTTTGTAGTGTGTGGGTTTTGTTTTGTTTAAAGAAAAATTGCTTATCTGTAACAGAGACTCTAAACATCTGATAAGAAACCTTCCCACATTACTCTACTCAACAGCTGGCATCCTAATGCCTGCCTGGGTGTCCCTTTCTGGAAATTAAATATCCTATCAGCTTTTTATCACAATTTGGAGGAAAGAAATGAGAATCAAATGCAGTGTTCACATGAGCAGCAGAAACAACAGTTGAAATTGATAGGACTGCATTAATTCAAGCATACAAGAGATGAGCATGAGACAAGATACTGCCACACTCAGACACATTCTCCCCCTTTGCTCTGTGCCAGCCCAGCTCAGCTGTCCACACCTCTCTTTGATTGACATTGGGCCCAAGGCACACAGATTGGCCTGAGAACAAAACACGATGTATCTTTTACATCCGTGGTGCGTTAGGTTACTAAATGAATATAAATAAATAATTTTTCTCCCTTTTTTAGGTAGATAAGCTATATCAGAGAAGAGCATTTTGTACTACATTAGAAACAAGCTTTTTGTGGTAGGCATGAGCTGATGCCACCAAGGGATATAAACTCAAAGGAGAAAATCCAGGGTTTTAAATATGTTGGACCAGAGCATTTCCCCCTCCTCAGTGCTCTATTTTCAGATCAGAACTGAAAGACATGACTGTTGGAAGGCAACCACTTCCAGGGTATTTGACTAACATTGTCAAATAGCCCATTGAAACCCTGAAGCAGTAACATGCTGAAGAAGGCTCTTTGCGCTGAGAAGATGCGTCAGTGTAATTGCATCAAGGAAGCCTAAACGCCACATGCACTGTTAAACTTAGTGTCATTCCCAGCATTTACACTTTCTGAACATCTAGAGGCAGTCTGTATGCAATGTCAGGTCCCCTGGGTCTTTGGTCACCTGGACAAGCCGGCTGACCCTCTTCGTTCCACCTTTTCTTTCCTCATCTGGAAGTCAGTGACATTCTGTGCCCCAGGCCATTGCAACTATTGACCATAACCTGAGGAAATATCCTAGTGTCATGCAAAGGATCGAGTGGCTGATGGTCCTTAAATCCACCTTGACAACTGGGCCTAAGCAAGGTTAGGCTTTTTGGAAGCATTCAAACAGACAAAGCACTCTGACAAAGGATAAACAAGACCACAAAGAGAAGCAAGAATGCTGCAAACTGATGCAGCCAGGTGCAAAGTGCCCTGATGCAAATGAAAAGCAGCAGAAAGCAGAGGGAAACAGCACAACAAAAAGGGTCAAGGGGCAACAGTTGGTATCACTTTGAGCACTGGAATCACTGGGATTTTTGCCTTACACCCTTTAGCTTGTCACACATGTTTCTCCATAAGCCCTGCAGGAGATTTCAGGCAGTACCTTAAAGCATTTGCCCACTTTATACCCCTCTGCCTTGGCATCCTCTACTGACACCTGATTAGTCTAGGCTAAAGCTGGACTTACTGTAGTGCTTCCAAAGCAATACAGTTGAATGTGTTGAGATACACCAGAGCCCAAGTAAACAGGGACTTTCCATGCCATGAAATCAAATCAACACAATTTTCCTCATCTTTTAGACACCCTATTATTTGCTAACTGGACACAGCAATTTCCAACAACCCCCTCGGGAATACACAGAGAAATGATTACTGTCTACAGCACATGAAGGTTCTCAGCTATCAGAGTTCAGCTGGTATGAGATCCAGATAAACTCCCCATCACTGACTGAAGAGACAGAGCTCATCTGGCTGCTCTTTTTGCTACTGCAGCAAGAGACTGTTGACATTCAATTAATTGCTCCTTCCCTCCACTCTATTCTCTGCCTCCATCCTTTCCATGCTCCTCCCCAAATCCCTATAATTAATATTAAATGTTACAGTTTTGTCCTATTAACACAAATTGCCCTTTCCAGAGGCAGATTAAAGAGTTTCCACAAGGGATTTCTTCTCTCCTTTACAGTTTTGCTTGTGTGATCTGTGCTGTGTCTCTCACCAGCTCCTGGGGGAAAGGAGTGGGAGGGAAAAAGAAGACAAACGCTTATTAGCAACTCCTTTGATGAGCTGGAGATTGTGAATTAAACTGATTATTAACTCCCGTCTTTACCAGTGAGGCAAGGCTCCTCTTTTCTCCCTCCTTCTGCTCTTCCTATGGGAATGGCAACTGGGAATTGCACAAATCACATGCATGAACTTTCACCTAAGTCATGTACTGGAGAGCATGGCATACAGATATGAAAGTGCAGGGGTGCACACGCATTTCCATTTGCATAAGCCTCACAATTTCATTCTTGGAACACAAAAGAAACACATACCTGGGCCCTGAGGCAGCTCTAGTTCCCTTCCTAGCTAGAAATATTTTATCCCTGAATTGTTAGAAGGCGTTTAGGGATGGACCTGACTCATCAAACATATCGCTTGCATCCAGCATCACAAGGGTTTGCAGAAAACACCCATACTACCATCATCAGCACGCATACCACCACACTGAGTCCTGTGCAACACCACAGCCAAACTGCTCCAAACCCTCACTCCTCATTAAAAGTAGTGTCCAGAGATACCACACATCCAAAAGTGATGGTCACTTTCTTAAAAAAAATTAAAAAATTTACCACCAAAGTCTTCAGCCACCTACAACTTCGGTTGTCTGTCACACTCCCCACCCACATCACTTGTGCTTTCCCACAGACAGCTGGAAGACAGCAGAGATTCAACTACCTAAAAGCACGAGCCCCAGGGGAGAGCCTGGTCAGTTGATATCATTGTGGGCTTGAATAGAAAGTAAAACAATTTTGAACATGTCAAGCCAAGTGAAAAGAAGCATGCACATTATCTGGTTTATTAAAACACTCCATAAGTAAATGACTATTTATGGGGCTGTCATGGTAAATGGATAATTGACTTTAGACACTCGCATCACTACAAAGAAAATCTGGAGAAAATCTGGACAATGAAAATTCACTATGAGAGCTCGAAATAAAAACCAGTATTATTATGAGATTTAAAATTTATGAGATAAGATGCATGCTTGCAGTGAATAAGCTGCTGAAAACCAAGATGAATTCATTTAATGTACAGCAACCCTCTTATAAAATCTGAATTAAATGCAGAACTACCTGTAGACACAGCATATATTTAAAATGGAACATTTAAAAGAAGCTTTTTCAGCAAATAGAACTTAATCAGCCCTTTGAGCTTTCCCTTCTCCTG